>KK113205.1:107251-120968 GCA_000611955.2 Stegodyphus mimosarum
AAAGCAAATTTCAAATTCAAAATTAGGGCTTCCAGATGCCCATATTCGCAGTAGGATTACGTCATTCAAAATTCGATGGCTCTAGGTTTTATCACAATGCGAGAAACATGCATACATTTATGCAGATTTTTCATTTTTTAAAATTTAATGCAGAGCGATAACATTTAGTGGCAACAATTTGAAAAGTGAAACGGGCATTCAGAGTGATTCAACGCAAAATCGCAAAACGAAAGTAATAGTCCTTCGGGACTAAATCCCTTTGGACTAAAAAGAGCGCGTGCATTTAATGCTTAATAAATAAATAGCTCGTAATTACTGTTGCCATCCAGAAAAATCTAGAAAAATTGTGATTGTTCTACCGATAATTAAAAAGCTTATAAAAGCCGAGTTGAAACACCTCATCTCAGTTCACATCGTGCAATTGCTACGATATTCCGGCAATACTTGACTGGACTGGACTGGACTGGACTCATCTCAGTAGTTGTTGTTGTTGCTGTTATACTTGTAGCTGTAAAAAGCGAACTGCTGTTTGTTTACTTAATGCTGTATTGATTGTAGCGATTTCGCTGTGAGGTAGAATTATTTTATTTGCTTTGAACTGAGTTTTTGCTAATCGTTTGAGATATTGTGATATTGTGCGAAGATCTGTGAAGAAATATTTCAGCATTTTAATTTATTTCTTGTGGAAAGAATAACTTTTTGTTAACTTTTTACGACTTGTGCATTCAATATATAACGAACCCGTACGCACGTAATAATATATATATATGTGTGTGTGTGTGTGTGTGTGTGTGTGTGTGTATATATTACGGCAGTAGTGAAAAATGAAGGCATGTAAAAAATGTAAATCCAACATGCTTTCTTCATATTTTATTTTTGCTATACCCTGAGACTGTATTCATTGTGATCTAAACAGCATCTATCCTTTCGACTTTAAATTGTAAGTTCAAGCAACAACAATATAGACTAATTCTAGTTCCCAATAATCAACAAACATTAGTGCAGAATTTTTATTACACGCACGCCTGATGTAAAATTAAGAGTAGTAGCATAATCTGCTAAATGTAATATTTAGCGTAAAAGTATTCTAGACAGACGAGTCTCGTTTAGGTTTTACTTGAGCACAATTATTAAATATTGCTAGATTTCATATTTCCTTAAACTGATTTTCTTATTTCCTTAAATTAATTTTCATTAAACTGCAATTAATAGAGATGTAATTAAGAAATAAAATATAAGAATAGAAAATTCACACGGCATCAACACTTTAACAGAAAATGTTTCATATAATCAAAAATCTCAGGTGTTTCATGATCGAAAACCTTTTCAAAAATCTCTTTATCTGAAATGTTACTCATTTCACTTATCAGTTTAAAGTTCACTACAAATAAAAATCAAAAGTTGCAAGCCAACGAAATCTCTGATCAACTAACTACCGTATTATAAAAGTATATTTTTCATCAGCGTAAAAAAATTATTCATTTAAAAAGCATCATTATGAACACTTCTTAATATCACTTTTCCCTATGTAACTTTATACAATTATATTAAGTATTAATTTATATGTTATTAGCACAGAAAATAAAATGCATTTCTAATACCGTATAATATGTCTACGTCTTCTTCAAACTCTAAAACTAAGCTCTATGGTACATTATCGTCTGCATCAAAAATACCTTCTAATGGTAATGATAAAACAGTGTCATAAAGAATCAAATCCAGCTAAATTCTTTAATTATTCAATTGGAAGTCTTCTTTCCCAGGGATAAGGTGATTTTTAATATTTGGCATTTTGCGTTGAATCACTCTAAAAGTCTGAATCACTTTTTAAATGTTGCCACCAAATATTAACGCCATAAAAATAATACACTAAATACTAACACCTTTAACATTTAAAGAATTTAAATAATGAAGAATGAAGAATCTGACTTTATATATGGTTTTCGCGCTGTGAAAAAAGAACGGTAACTAGAGTCATCAAATTTTGAATTTCGTAATGCTCCACCAGAAAATAGGCACCTGGAAACTTTGAATTTGTTTTATTGTGTATTTCATATTTTGTAAAACTCTAACGAATTTTTAATTAACAAACTCAAAGATTTCAAAGTGAACAATGGCAACACTGTGCGGAAAAAAAAAACATTTTTATCTCCAGCGCGCGAGACTGCCTATCGGAAATTCTAAAATATGCTGCTTTTAAAGATTTTGTGATATTGCTGTTGAATTTTATATGGTTTAAGTGCGAAGAGCATGATGTTTAATAAATAACGTTAACACACAAAACGTTAAAAAAACTCCCGTTTGGGCGTAATATAAAATCTGAAAGCTTTCAGATATTTTAATAGCTTTTCACATTTATAAAGAAAATGTAACAAACACAGGAACCAGGATCTTCGAAAACTGAAATTCATTTTTAAGTTTAATTTTATTTCACAATAAAGATTCAATTTTATTAGTCTACAATATTAGCTTCATTTTTATTTGTTTATTTATGTAAAATTTGCTTTCAGGTGTTAGAGTGTATTCTTAAGGTATGAGAATACGTTTCTTAATATATCAATACCCCCAAAAAACTATCATTCTCTAATATTATTACTATTAGCGCGTCGTTTCATTTTTCATTCAAGTCTGTTGCCATTCGAGAAAAATATAAGATAATTATTTTTCATACTGAATCTTTCTGTTATGGATTAACAAACTAAGCTATTTGAAAGCAATACATGCAGTTCTTAAGAATATGTATGTCTTACTTTTGAATTGGATTGGTTTAAATAATAATTTTAAAGAAATCTGAAAGCTTTCAAATTTTACATTACGTCCAAACGAGAGTTTTTTTAACGTTTTGTGCGTTACCTTTATTTTTTAAATATCACGTTCTTCGCCCCTAAACCATAAAATTCAGTTCAAGAGAAATATCGCAAAATAATTTTAAATTGAGCATATATTTAGAATTTGCGATACACAGTCTCATGCGCTGGAAATAAAAACGTTTTTTCTGTACAACGTTGCCGTTGCTCGCTTTGAAATCCTTGAGTTTGTTAATCAAAAATTCGTTAAAGTTTTACTAAATATGAAATCGATAGTGCCATTATTAAAGAACTTATCAGAAAATGAATGAAGAAACTGCAAGAAATTTTTAGCCCAATAAAATTATTCTTCTGTTTATAAATTAAAATAAAAGCAAGTTAAAGCCCGTACAGACTAGTTTTTAGCTGCTTCTGTAAACTAAAATTTCGTGGGTTAAAAACAGTTCTTGTTACTTATTACTGCACAGCACTAAACGTCATTTATTACCAATATAATAGTGTAAGAGATCAAAAAGTATTTTTTGCTTCTGTGGTTTCAAAGTACAGTTATTTCTATGTCAAGAACTAGCTAATGGAACGATTTTGGGATCTAAATCCTTTCAGTAATAAGTTTTGCTCTAAAACCTTCGATGAATTTAATTGAATACTTTTATAACTTGATATAAGTAAGTGCATGGTTCAGTCATGCCTTAATGTCCCGTATGCATATTCCCAAGCAAGTAAATGCTACATTATTTCTGATTAGTGCTGCAGAGACGGGAAAGTGGTTAATGACTGATTGCCGCACCGTAGGGCCCAGGTTCGAATACCGGAGAAGGCATGAATGTAAATTGTCTGTACCGTCATAGGAGGCAACGGTGGCCCATATATTAGCGATTATCATCATAATAAATCTCAATAATGCGGATATCCTCATAATAAAGCGACCACCGCTTCCGGCCTTAATAGTGGCCATTGCCTCTAGCGGCTAGTGCCGGTCACTGTAAATTTAAAAAAAAAAGGAATTGATAAAGCCTGATTTAAGGATGTGTGACAAAGCACTCGAGGGCAGTCTAATAAAGGAAAGGAATGTCTTTACTAACCACTTTCCCTTTTTAGGAGAGATTGGCTCGTTTATACGCTTTACACAGGGGAACCAAACATGAAAAATCACATGCAGCCAGTTTGTTTCCCCCAAGATCTGAGTCTTGTCGAACTACCAGAGCTTAAGAAGTACATCTCTGCAGCCTGAAGGATTATTTACTTAAATCATAGTACACCATGGCCATTTGTTCATGGGATAAATGTCTTCGTGAAAGATTTTCCGAACGAACCTGTAATGTAAATAATGTTTGGGTTCAAAGATATTAACAAAATATCGAAAATAATGTTTACAAAATATATTATGTAGCAATTAAAATTTATTCTTAAACACACTTTCAGTATGAACTCAAAACGGCTCAAACTCAAAACGGCTGAAAACACGTACATATAATTTGTAAGAAAATGCTCTGATCACTAGACACTGCAACGAAAATTTGAAGATATTTCGAGTTTTACTTACATCCAACGTATATAAGACTATAAGACAAAAATAAGAGTAAGAATCACAACTAAAATTTTATTTGCAGAATATCCGTACAGTAACATTTAGATTCTTATAATTTGATTTGCATGTGGTACAAGATTACTTTACTTTAATATTTTCAGATATCACCTTCCATAAAAGGTAAAGTATTTTCAACGAATTTAATGAATAACCCCTCCGCTCTCTTTCAACTCGTTCTAGTCGCTAGGGAGGATACCAATGGAGTGCTTGATTAGCCCCTTGACAAGCAATTTTAGAAACATATGACTTTAAATATATTGGAAATTTAAAAAATTGAGCACTTTTAATGCTTTTAAGAAGAAAAAGTACGAAAATGAAATATACGAATTAATTGTAAATTAATAATTTTTTTCTAGATACTTAAGAAAATTTTCTGTCTGCGATCTTAGTCAAATTTTAGCTCATGTGTGGACACATAAATAATCAATTAAAGTTTGATTAGCAATTAACTCTATGATTTTAATAACTTTTTTAATAATTTATAGTAGATGAAAGTAATTATATAAATAATTGATCTTATATGAATACAAATATTTGCGCGTATTTTATTTATAAATATAGGAAATATTTTAGGAATAGCTAAATCATTGAAAGTCCCTTTCAGATTACCTACAGCCATAAATTAACAAAAGTGTCCGGAAAAGCCTAATTAAAATTAATGAAAAAAATAGCAAGGCTAACCCCGATACTCTAAAAATATATTTTCAAATTGTAGTTCAATAAGCAATTCTTAAAAAGAAAGAGCTTGCGTATACTAGCAAATTCAAGCTTTGAATTCTCAGCTCATCTTAAGATGGGCTGAGATTAAATATCCTCAGTATGCTTGAAGACAGAAGTCTTCAGGAGTATTCAGTTTATGCATCCTCAGGAAGATAAACGATAAAGTCCTGAAGATTGCGATTTGAATAGGACATCTTCACGATGCTGACTTAAGAAGTCCTCAGGATATCTGAGAATTAACATCCTCAGGATATCCTGTTTCCCGGGACATTGCGACTTAAATAGGACATCCTGAGCATGTATCCTGATAATAAATACATATGTATTTATATACTTTTGGTACGGCCGATCGCAAATACATTTATATATTTACACATACCCACTCTCTTACCTGGCTGGTTGTGATCATTTTTTTATACTTATATGTTAGTAAATTGTGCATTTTTTGCTTTAAAAGTAATTGAATTATATAGTTCTTATGGTCCGGTTAAGATCTTCATGATTTTAGTTATTTTGTATGCAGTAGATGTAGAATTATCAAAAATTTTAAATTCTTTAAGTGCTACTAAGCCTAACGAATCCGCCATTTTTTTAACTTTAAACTCTGAGTAGAATAGTGAATTAAGTCAGTTTGGGCACCAAATTCAGTGTCTTTTTGCCGAGTGGGACCAAAAGTAAACTTTTGATTTTGTGCACCGAAAAATCTGTCTTCTTGCCTACCGGCCGAATTGCTGGTTTTTGCGTAGAAACTCTAATCTGAATTGTAAAAAAAATGTAAACTTTTTTACTAGATTTGGTGTTTCATGTTTTTCTGTACTTTACAATTTTTACTGAAAATTATTATTTTTTTTTGCCTTGCTGCGAAGTGAGAATGAATTAATTGAATAAGAAATACATCTATCATGCAAGTCGATAAAATAGTTTAAATGAAATGCAGCAAAAAATGAGTGTAATTTAATACGCCGTGCAAGGAAGTCACATGACGTCCACATCAGATAATTTCTATCACGTTTATGATTACTTAAGGTTACACTCAGTTGATTTAAATTTGTATTTGATCTAAAAAACCGATCTCATTACTGTATAAGGTATTTCTCTCGCCTTTCTCGCATGCCTTCGTGGTGTAGTGGTTAAATTATTTTATTCAGGGAAGGTTGTTAAAAATTACTGTAATGATAATTAGAAATTTGTATTATTGTTGAAAAACTTTGAACTATTCTTAAGAGTTCTGAAATATTTTCAGAATGAAATAAGTATAAATATAAATAGTATCGAAATAATTCTTAATATTAGTATGTGTGGCGTGTCTAAGATGAAAGTTGAATTCAAAAAGTTTTAAATTTCCAACGTCAGTTTCGGTTTGCTTTACCTTAACTGGTTAATACGTAAGGTATTTCTCCCGCCTTCTTAGCATGCCTTCGTGTTATAATGATCAAGGACACTCGGCGCGTATTCGTTAGGTCCGTGATTGGAATCCCGGCAAAGGCATTGCTATTTTTTCATCTCTCCTGCTTTCAAATAATACCTAATGTCTCTACAAGTGGCGACCGAACTAAAGGGTGGTGGATGATGATTCTCCACCACCACGATTTGACAATTGGGGTCCCTAATCCCCAATTGCACTTTAAAAGAGGGAGTATATAAGGTATTTCTTCCGCCTTTTTCGCATTCCTTCGTGGTGTATTGGTCAGCACGCTCGACGCGTAACCGAGTGGTCCGTGGTTCGAATCCCGGCGAAGGCGTTGCTTATTTTTCATTCTTGTGCTTCCAAAAATGTCCTACTGGCTCTACAACTGTTTAAAATTATACAGTTGCCATCAATGAAGTACTAATTCCTTCATTTAAAAAAAAAGTTAATTTTAACAACAATTTGAGAGGTAACAAATCGAAACGAATTTTGGAAAACCGACAGATTTATGTAACTGAGTTTTAAATTATGTAATAAATCTATTTTAAATGCATTTTTTTTATTTATACGCTAATATAAACCCTGACCGTATGTGATAATCAATTTGGTCGCTAAGCAAGGATTTATGTGAAGCAACTAAAAGAAAACTTACGAAGTATTTTTAAACTCATAGCTGTAAAACTATGTATTATTATCGTAGTGTCAACTATCTATACGTATTTGACGTATATGATGCAAGACGTTTAAAGATAATCAGCTGTGCTGAAGGAAATCAGAACTTTAAAAACTTAATTCTTAAATTTAACCTAAACAAGTACATAACAACAAAAAAGACCTCAAAAGTCATGTAATAAGGGGCCTTTATATTGTCCTGAATTTGACTGATAAGTGAATAAAAGAATGGAGGATATTCTTAATGGACTCTTCCCCTATTCATATACTTCGAAATCTACATCATCATCTTATAAACTACTTACAAACTTCGAATGAAAATTTTGAATAAGCTTTTATTCTTAGTTGCATTCAAAAGTTCTGATTAATGCAAAACATTTTCATTGCAAACAAAATCATCGAAAGCGTTTTGTCTCCAGATTTTACAATTATACGTTTTTCGAAATTTATCCCAAAATGAATTAAAAAATCCAAAACACAAGCATTTGTAAAATATTTAACAGTAAATTACACGAATTTAAAAAAAAAATTGTCGATTCGTTTCCTGTCAAGGGAAGTGAATTAATTTATGAAATAGGATACAGCGATAGCTTCAATAAAAAACGAAACACTCTAAGTTGACTCATTATTTTAATTAGTGTAATTGCCGAAGTTCTAAAGAGAAGTATTGGATTTTAATGGAGGAAGAATTTTTTCCTTTTTCTTCATTACTATTTTTCCGGCTAATTTGCTACAATCCTTTAAATAATTATTTTTTCATTTTAGAATAATCGATTGTTTTGACTCGTCTAAGTTCCTAATGGCATTCTCGCAACTCTTTGGATAAGCAAGTGTTTCGGTGTACTGCGATGACGCTTTGAAATGATAAATTAAAATTACCAAGTGGAAGAAGCTTTAAAAAAAGTTTAGTTGCAATCTGGAAGAAAAATGTTACCTTTTAATATCTAGCGATCAACCATGATACAGGCAAAGAAAATACACGATGGGTCGCTATATACACTAGTGTATAATTAACTGAGGTGTATTTCTTTTAAGCAAAAGAGCATTTCGCATTTTCCTCAAAAATAAGTATTTTTATGCATTAAATACTAAAGTAATTTCCAAATGGAAGGAAAACAGTTTATTCTAGACTTTCATTTCATAAGAAGAGTAATTTTACTTCGTTATTTCTCAAGAAATTTATTTGTAATATTATATGTAATTAAATCCTGTTTCTAAAGCGAATTTTTAAATGATCAAACATCATTGCCTTACTAGTACTTACGGCAAAATAAAAGTCAAAAATAAGTTAACTAGCAGTAAAAGGCTTACGTATCACATCATTAGGTAAATGTATAATAATGCCGCCCAATCTGGGATAGAGGATAGTGAGGCCGACTGCCGTACCGAAGGGCCCGGATTACAATCTCGGAGAAGACATGGATGTTTGTAAATGTATAGTGTCTGTGCGGCATGGGAGCACTCTAAGTATACGTCGAAACGAAAGTCCTCTCTAGAGGTTGGTGGTATAGAAAGAGGGGAGTGGGAGATTCTCGAATCCGTCCCTTCCCCGAAGTACTCTCCTTCAAAATTGGGAGCGGAACTGAGCAAAGTCATACTATCACCTGTATGGTACTCAAGGCTCTTGCCAACGACAGGCGCAATCTTGCACTCCTTCCCACGAGAATTTCGTGGATTTGTTCTGACGTTACTGTTAAGTGAGTAAAATAAGTTACAGCAATATGTATAATAAGAAGTAAAAAAAAATCTGAAAGCTTTCAGATTTTGCATTACGCCCAAAGGGACCTTTTTTTAACTTTTGTGTGTGTTACCTTTATTTATTAAGCATCATGTTCTTAGCAGTTATATCATAAAATTCAATTCAACGGCAATATACCAAAATAATTTTAAAATGGACATCTTTAGAATTTCCGATATAGAGTCTCGCACGCTGAAGATAGAAATACTTTTCTTTTTCGAACAGTGTTACCATCACTCGCTTTGAAATCGTTGCGTTTGTTCACCAAGAATTCGTTAAAGTGTTACAAAATATGAAATCGATAATAAAACAAATTCCAAATTCCAAATTACGGCTTCCAGATGCTCATATCCGGTGGAAGATTACGTTATTCAAATCTGGATGGCTCTAGGTACCGTTGTTTTATCACAGTCCGAGAAACATACATACATTTATGCAGTTTTTTCATTATTTAATTTTTTTAAATATAATACAGGGCTGTAATATTCGGTGGCAACAGTTTGAAAAGTGAATCAACGCAAAATACCAATACGAAATTAATAGTCCTTCTGGTCTAACGCACTTAGGGCTATTAATTATTTTAGAAGTTTCTTCTGCTAGGCAATATAATTGGCAAATAAAAACGAAGTTTGAAGCGAAAAGCAAACTTCATTTTATCCAATATAACACGGAGCAAAATGCAGTTAATTCTTTTGTTACTGGCATGATAAATAATTTAGTACAGTTATCTGGAGGCTTGGATACAGATGTCAGCGGCAGGCTTTAATGTTGACTTCATGAAACTAAGCAAATGTTAATAATTTTACTGTTAAGACAGCTACTGAAATGTGTACGGTCTACCTGTCTAACTTTTGTGTGAAAACTGGAGAGTAGTGACTGCACAGAAGGGTTAAAATTACCCTTTATTGCACTCTTTATAAATTTACAATGCATCAACTCGACGCTAACAAACTACGCCTCTGCCTGGGCGGTAACTAAAACAGTAAAAACTAAATTCAAAACTTGAAGATATCCACAAGTAGCAGAATTACGCTACAAGGCTCAGACTCTCCTGTTTCCTAAAAGAGCGTTGCAAATCTAGTGGCAACAAAGTAATAGCTGTTACGCGACTTTTAACCAGCAATCAATGCTAAGCCGAAGCTCACGCTACAACAAGCACAGAGTTTGCCCACACACTCTAATTGTTCTTTCTAGGGATTTAAATCTTTTCTCCCACCGGTAGAATTTGCATTACTTCACGCACGCTACCAAATTTAAATAGTCTGGCATTGGTAATTAGGGGAATGAAGGCTTATAGGAAAGGAACTTCAAATGAAATTAAACTGGTTATTTAAAACAAATATAAATCCCTACAAATGAAAAAAAAACTAGAAAATGTGCAGGAAAATCGTGAACGCTATTCAGATGGTTTAAGGTTAAAGTAATTTTAAGCCATTTGAATCATTTTTTTAAGAAGTCTAGATTTTTACCTTTCTCAAGAAAAATAAAATTACAGTAAACATCTGAAAATCCGACCCAGTATTTCAACAAGCCCAATAATTCAGGATAACTTTCTTCCATATTCCTGCCGTTAAATGGCAATTCATTCTGCAATATTCGAAATGCTTCGCCAGTTGCTTCGCAAATTTTCGCAGTTTTCAGTTAACGTTTTATTTATAGCTTGGGATTCATATAACGTTTTCTTTCTTTATCTTTATTGATTAAAAAATTTTCGGAGGCTTGGTAAAAATATCGAGAAGGCAATAAAGGTTATAATTCAAGATTTTTTATTCGAAAAATTTATAAAAATTATTTAAAAATAAATCATAAAAAATAGGCGAATTATATTTGGAATGAACCTAAATTTCAAAATATGAAAGGAAGAATGAAAGAAGTTTAATAAAAAAGAGATATCAATAAATATATATCAAATTCAAATAACATTAAGGAGCTAAAATTTTGAGAGCTAATTTTTAAAAACTGCTCATGAGAGTTTTAGAAAACATGGCAGACTGGCATAATTTGAGTCTTAGAATCAAAATATGAAAAACATTTGGCGTGTCATTTTAGAAAAATTCCGATTTTGTGTCAAGGCACTTAAATTAGAACAATGCTATATATAAATCTAATATGTATCCTAAGTTGCGCTTTCGAGACATGAAAATCGCAATTGGAATTTCGTCGATCGGCCCAGTAGAATAGGAGATATAGAATTGTTCTCCTACTTTTTTTTTCTTCGCAGTGTACCTAGATAAAGTGCTGCAGATAGGTCTAGTACGATACCTTTTCAGTAGTAGAAAAATGCTCTTTATAGCTAGATTACGCCCGGTTGCAACAGTAGAACGGGAGGTATAGAACGGTCCCATTTTTTTTTTGCGCTGTGTACGTTAAAATGTGCGAATGGTAACTATAACACAAATAGTATGCATGGTAAAACTTGAGAAAACCAGTGAAAGTTTCAATACTATTTTATGAAAATTATGCCTGAAGGGCACTTTTTTGAGACTGTGGAATTTGGTATTTTCTGTCAAAGTCAGTGTAATATTATTTAACAGTATGTTTCGAAGTCTTATCCGCACGCTGTATGACGGCCACGATAAGTCGTGAAGTCAACTTGTTGACATTTTCTTGCCTTCACTTTTGTAACATCATGCTTACTCTCTCTATTCTAACCTCCATACTTATAAGCGGTGTATTTAAATTTTTGAATGAAAAATAAAAAAATATTCTATAATCAGCAGTTTGCTCTTTTGCGCGGTTTTATGCAACTTAATTTCTCTACTGGTTTATTAGCTTAGATTAAAGTTTGAAATCAATTTCCGCCATTATTAGCAACTTCACGATTTTATTTTTGGTCATAAATGACCAGACAGAAAGAGAGAAAATAGCTAAATTTCTAGCTATAATTAAATAACAGAAGCAAGAGAAGTTCTTCCCAGCTACATTATTCTATTTACAGATTCTTAATTTAAATATAATAGCTTGCAAAGTGCAAGTGAAACTTTACTTTGACCATTGAAGAACTCAATACTTTCCCAGATCAACTGCAGAATAAATAAATATTTAATTACGTCCAAAGGGGCTTTTTTTTACATTTTGTGTGTTATCTTTATTTATTAAATATCATTTTCTTCGCACTTAAACCATAAAATTCAGTTCAAGAGCAATATCGCAAAATAATTTTAAGTTGAGCATATCTTTAGAATTTCCTATACACAGTCTCTCGCGCTGTAGATACAAGTGTTTTTCCTGTACAGCGTTGCCATTGCTCGCTTTGAAATCCTTAAGTTTGTTAATCAAAAATTCGTTTAAGTTTTATAAAATATGAAATCGATCATAAAACAAATTCCAAATTTCAAATTTGAGCCCATATTCGCAGTAGGATTACGTCATTCAAAATTGGATGGCTCTAGGTACCGTCGCTTTATCACAATGCGACAAACATACATTTATGCAGATTCTTTATTATTTAATTTCTTTAAATATAACACTGGGCAATAATAGTCGGTGGCAACAAGTTGAAAAGTGAAGCGGACATTCAGAGCGATTCGAAGCAAAATCGCAAAACGAAAACATTAGCCACTCAGAGACAAAGCCCCTTTGGACTAAAAATCTAAAATGATTTCAGTTTTTCTCATGGAAACATTCAGTTTCTATTGAATAGCGAAATTCCTAGTAATAGTTTATTAAATTAAATATATACTCTACTAGCGTAATGAAAATCTGGCAAGTAAACGTTACGCAACTCCTTGCCTCATGCTTGCTCTTTACTCAAAGTATATTAAAGGATTAAGTATGGTGATAGTGAACATTATTAGGGTTAATTAAGGATCAGCATGTAAAATTTGTGAAGTTCTGATACCTTTATTAATGAGATAACTAGCAATTAGATGGCAATTTTAATAATTCGCTATCTAAAACCTCTGACGTTCTGACCTCTTTATTAATTACCCTCTGCTGTCGTTATCAACGATTTAGATGTCTTTGGTAATAATTCCTATTCCTTTCTATTCTCGGTACATTAGGAAATCAGAGTAACTTAGCAAATAGAATAAATAGCAATCATCGTAGTAAAAGTTCGATAATCGGGAAAGTTTGAGATTTTGGTAATATTATTTTATTAATTATGCTAGATAATCGCCCTTATCAAGATAATGCAGCAAATTAAATTTTTAAATAATAATCTGGATAAAATAATTCTATAAATGCATTTAATGACTGAAAGGATACAAATAATTAAGATTTAAAATGTGCATAGTTTTAATAGCAGACTGTAATGGATTATTGTTGAATGAAGACTCCACAGTTCGAATGTCTACTTTCTTCTCAAAACATTATTGAGTAGAATATGAAGATTCATTAGTTCTCCACTGCTTTGTGGTTATTACAATCTGCAAATTTCATAAATGTATTTACCGTGTTACGAATTTTATACACAGACCACTGCTTCTCAAACTTTCAATACTTGCGAGCCAATTTTCAATCATAATTTTCATCGCTCCTTCCCATATAATAACAATGTATTGAATGCAATAATAATGTACTTTGACGCTAAAGCTACAATACGACCTTAATTATAAAGCGTGCAAATTATCATGATAAGTATTAAATTTTGTATATGTTACTTTTAACTAATAAATTCTTTTAATAATAGGATAAGTATTATGTTGCTTTTCCTTTCGAATTTTTAAATTGGAACATATTGCAAAATAAATTTTAATTAAATTAAATATTTATTTCCCCAATCATCCATTTCTAAAAGTTCAAATGTCAATAGAAAATTAGTCTAATCTCTGTTGCTCCTC
>KK113205.1:121028-147512 GCA_000611955.2 Stegodyphus mimosarum
TATCCATCACATTCGGCATTCTCGCGGACACCTGCGCAACCTATGGAACGTCTGTGTAAAACGCGTATAAATACGGCACCTCCTGCAATTCCGGTCAGTCGCGATCGAGTCGATCCTTCTAATGCTATCGAATCTATCTTGACTCTGAATTTCGTAATTTGGGCGTTAACTGTAATTCACGGTATTAAAAAAAAATGGCAGTAAATTTAAATAGAACCATGGATAAATTTTTAAGTCGTAAACGAACATTATACGATAATAAAGCATCAGCAAGTGCGTAGACGAGCGTGGGTCCGAAAACTAAATCAAGAAGTTATTCTCAAGAATACTTAAATTTTGGGTTTACCACTACTGAAGTAAATGAAAAAGAAATTCCCCTGTGTGTTTTTTGCTCAAAAATATTGGCAACAGACAGTACGAAACCTAATAAACTTAAACGACATTTGGAAACGCTTAATGGTGAGTATGTTAACAAACCCCGAGAGTTTATTATTTATTTAATTTTAACTTTTGAATTAAAATTAAAATCATATGATAAGCAAAAAACATTTAAAAAAAACTTAGTCCGTAGTAAATTAGATAAAAATGAGAGTCCTAAAATCAAGCATCTTCTTAGTACTTTGTAACCACATTGCTATTTTACTGCGGGGCAAGATGGTTGTGACGTGTGAAATTTTTGCAATGTGTTTATGAATTAGGAGAAGAAATTGCCACTTTTCTAGAAAAGGAAAACCCATATGAAGCTGAGCCGTTTCGAGATGGTTCATCTGTGATGAAATTGAGCTATTTGGTTAATATATTCGAGAAATTAAACAACTTGAATCTTCAACTCCAAGGAGAAAATACGCATATGTTGGGGATGAGTGATAAAATTCATGTTTTTGCAGAAAACTGGAATTATGGAGTATAAATTTAAAGTAAAAAAACTTAGAAAGGTTTGAAAATGTGATCTGAAGACCAACACATGACAGTTGTTTTTGAAACCACTGAAAAGCATTTAGCCATGCTGGCAAAGAATTTTTAAGTGTTTTCTTGCTGACGACAACTTGATAGCAAGTTACGTGTGGGTTAGGAATTCATTTCAAAACACTCAAAACGGGCTCTCAACTGAGAAAGAAAAAATCTTCATAGATTTCACGTCAAGTGGCGAAATCAAAAGGCAATCAGTCTTTGAATTTTGGGCAGGGGTGGATGATGAATTTCTGCACTGAAAACGAAACCATTTCGTGTACTATTACCATTTCCAACATTTTCCTTTGTGAAACCGGATTTTCTGCGGTGGCTGAAGCCAAAATACAGATCTCAGTTAAACACTGAAAAAAGAGCTTAGAATGTCAATTTCTAATATTAAATCTTCCTTTGAATAACTTTGCTCTACAAGACAAGCTCATGGGAGTCACTAGTAATTATTAAACTTGTTTTTAATTTAGTATTCATAAATTAATTATCAGATACATCGTGCAGTACTGGTACATTTATAAGTACATTGTATCAGTGTAAATGTGTATTTTATTTTTTATTATGTCAGAATGTATTTTATTTTGCTTTGCTTCGATTCAGTAGATTAATAATTTTTTAAATAATCTTTTTTGAGAGAAACGATGCTCTGTTGGAAAAATAAGAATACAAAGGCAAGTCTATTTAGCACTGAGTAAATCACTATCTCGTTAATTTGGCAACATATCGCCAAACAGGCAACGGTTTTGGCAACTAATTTTTACCCCAAATTTAGCGAGAAATTGCCAAAAGTTGCACAACTCCGCGAGCATTTGGCGACATTCTTGTCCGGTCCTTGAATATAGTATGTAATAGGTATATCAGCTGAATAACTGTAACCGTATCCTGTCTTCATATGCCTTCCAGTAATTTCGAGAAGCAGAATGTACTAGAGATTCTGGGATTCTGGTAGTTCGGGGGCCGGAGGGAAACTATATAAGACGGGAGAAAAGATCGGTTTCTCAGTTGTCAGTTGTCAGTTCAGAGCAACTTTGGAATGTTGGGATATACCTGAGAGCCTTGCCTTTTAGATGCTCTTTGCATTCTGTTATGTTTATCGTTCCTAGTATTTTGAAGTGCAACTACTGATTGTGTTCTGTGATACTGTAAAACAACGGTACGACCATTTTGGGGGAAAGTTCCAGAACTGTGAAGCGTTTCTTTGGATAAAATAAATTTTATCGATCTATCATGGGTTCTGCGTGCATTGCACGCATTAAATGGTTTCGGTATAGATGCATTTAATGGTTTCATAAATGTGTTAAATGATATCGCCATAAACGTATTTAAAATTCATAAATTTATGTTCTGATTTGAAGTAATGTTAGTTAAATCTTCTCCTTTGTCAATCTACGCACTTGATAACATAGCGGGTTTTTCAATCTCGCTTCCTTTTTCTTAATGAATTCAGCAAATTTTATCTTCAGATAACAGAATAGTGGATTTCTCTTGGGAATATTTTGCGTTGAATTCAGTAGTTTACAGTGGTTATTCGTAGAACTTGAAATGCTGCATATTTTAACGAAATTTTGATACATAATATTCAGCCATAATCATAATGGCTCTGAATAAATGTCGAGCGCTTCTGAATATTTCCGAATGGCACGTTCGTAGCTTCTTCACATAGTATTCACATCACACATAGGCTTGCTGGATTGCTACATGTGCCAGACCATTGGGTAACGGACTGACAGATTTCTATGCAAGACAAAATTTTTCACATTCACTTGTAGAGACATTAGGTAATTTTTGAAAGCAGGAGACATGAAAAATGAGCAATGCCCTCGCCGGGACTCGAACCAAGGACCTCTCGAATAAGCGCCGAGTAGGCTGACCACTACACCACGAAGGCAAACTAAGAAGGCGGGAGAAATACCTTATGCATTCCCCCTTTTAAGAAGAAATGAAAAGAACTGAACTGAAGGAAAAACCACTGCTTCTAGATAAAAATGCAAATCTTGTACAGCGTACACGTTTGTGTAGACGAAGCCAGCAGAAAAACAGGCTTTATAAGCGCAGAGAAGATAAGACAAATTGCGTTCGCTAGCCCACCTCGGCGAATTTCTTGGTGTTATCTTGCAACAATCGGTTAAATTCACATCGGAACAGTAAAAATGAGTAACCACCAACGTTTAGATGATGGAATGAGGTGGTGAGTTGTGGGGAGGCTCGAGGAGGGCCAATCGCAAGTCCAGATATCAGAGAGTTAAATTTAACGCTTAGCGTAAAAAAGTAACCTATAGAAACAGTTCCAGGATACTGGATCCATCGAGAGAAAGCCTGGGCAAGGTCGTCCAAGAGCCACGACGGCCAGAGAAGATCGCTATTTGTCCATTTTAGCGAGGCATGATAGAGGGGCTACAGCTTCTTAGCTCTCTCTGGATCTGTATGCAGCCACAGGAACCCGTGTAACAAGAATGACTGTTTCCAAAAGACTGAATGAGAGAGTGTTGTTTGCCAGAAGACCGGCTCACGTCTACGGACAGGAGAGTCCGATTAGCATGGTGCAGGCAGCATAGTGATTGGAGTACGGAGCAATGGGCAACCGTTCTGTTCACCGACGAGTCCCGTGTTAGCCGAAACACCGATTTTCGCAGTATTTTCATATAGAGAGAGCCAGAGACCCGCTACCTACTCTCCACTGTCCGCGAAATCAACAATTATGGCGGTGGCGGTCTAGGCAGACACCATGTTGATGACTGCACACCTCTTCACGTCTTTGACAGAAGCTCTGTGACTGGTGTGAGGTATAGAGATGAGGTCTTGTAGCCCTATGTTTACCTTTTCCGGGGTGCAGTGGGCCCCGAATTCATCTCCCAAGACGATAAGGCGAGGCCACATACAGCTCTTCTGGTCGACGAATTTCAGGAGAGTGATGATATTCACCGGATGTATTGGCCATTGAGGTCTCCAGACCTCAACCCGATAAAGCATGTCTGGGACGCTCTGGGAGGGCAATTGCAACTTGCAACTCCCCTCCGAAAACTATTCAGGAACTGAAAACTGTATTGCTGAATGAGTAGGACCAATTGCTACAGGCACTAATAAACTGCCTTATTTCCAGTATGACATCAGGCTGCGAGGCCTGTATGGCTGTAAGAGGGGACCATACCCCCTATTAACCCATTTCTTTTGTGTCTTCTGCAACCCCTGTTTTAGACCATCAGACTCCCATGAGTGTTACACACGAACATGTGTGTCTATTATAACTGTAGAATGTTTATTTTTGTTTATATTATATCAGCCTATGTTCACACCAAATTTTGTTAAAATATGTCCAATGGCTCTGGAGATCGCTGATCAAATATGAAAATTCTCTTAATTTATTTCACCACTGTATTTCGTTATACTCTCAATGAAACGCTGTAGGAAACTTTGTTAAAGGTTAACAAATACAACTCAAAACCTGTACTTCATAATAGATTATTCTCGAAAAATTTTAAATGAAAGAATTTCATTGGATTTCCACTTTGTAAAACAAAATCGAATTCTATGACGTCATATCCAAGAGGGAGAATGTGTCATTCAAAAGAAAGAAAAACTATAATCAAATGCTAGAACAAAACCTTTTCGTTACCTCTTCCACGAAACGATTTTCGGAACGTCACGAATGTCTGACGTCAATGCTGCGAAACTATTTTTACTTCTGTCGAATTTTTATTTCTTCTAATTAAAATGGCAACATCAGAAGTTTCGAATTCCGGAGCGCGTGCTTCACAGAAAAGGAACAAATTAATGGGTATAAAAGAGAAAGAGTTTAATTTCAGCCTCAAACGTTTCGTAAGCATTTAAAATGACTACCGGAGTAAAGCAAAAAAAAAAAAAAGGAATTTATTTTTCGAAGCAAAAGCGACTATCCGAGCCTAATACTGATTTTATTAATGAAAGGGAAATAAAGCAAAATCGATATCCGTTCACACAAAGCGCGTGGTTATGTGCTGGAATATACTCGATGCGATTTATTCGCATTAAGTAAATCTTTCATTTTAGAAGGAGCTTTTTATCTCAGGTGATACTTCAGCTGCTTTAATTAGAGAAAAAAAAATGTGAAATCCTTTTTTCGCTTAGTAGTTTTTTCTTACAGTTGATTTTCTTTAAAAAGTATGCATTTCTTTTGCACTGTTTCGAATAGAAATAATTATGATCTGGCTTTAACATTCTAAATATTATTTTGTTCAATATAAATTGTTCATTTGATAGTTAAGAATTATAAACCAAAAATAAATGGATGGTTAACAATATTTAACCAAAGTAAAAAGTACTTTCAAGTTATAAATATTATATTTTCATATGCATATCATATATTTTAAAAATGAATAGTTTCGAAAGAAGGAAAATGCGAAATCGAGTGGAGGACTATTTTGCCGTTTTTTTTTTCACAATGCGAGAAATATACATGCATTCATGCAGATTCTTTAATATTTAATTTCTTTAAATGTAATGCAGGGCTCTAATATTTGATGGCAACAATTTTAAAAGTGAAACGCCGTTTTATAGAGCACAGTGCAAAATGTCATAACGAAATTAATAGCTCCTCTGAGCAAATTGCTCCTTTGGGCTAAATATGTTCCATTTCAAAGAAAAATAAATATAAAAAAATACAGAAATCACGTGAGGGTAAATCAGGACAGAGTTCTCTGGATAAAAATCTTCTACAGCAAAATTCATATATCTTCTTACCAATAATCTACTGTACATTCTATTAAATATTGTTATTTAGCAGTTTTCTATCTACTAACTGGATTGCTAGAAAATTAATGCAATATATCTACTGCAATACGCAGAAGTATCGCAAGACAGCAGTTTATTACTTTAAAATTGACACTTCAAGGTCATACCAATCCTCCCATAATTTAATCATACTGTAGAATATTCGTTTACTTTTATTAATTAATTAGTTATTTTATATTAATTAACTTGTGAGGTTTATCTACTTAATTTTAACTAATAGTTCATTTTACGTTACCACTTTCGTATTACTCTCTTTTCAACCACGCCTTTCAGACCAGAATGTGAATGAGACAGCGAGCGTTTATTCAGATTAAGGCAGAAAGAAGTGGTATTTAAGCAAGAGTTTCGGACGTTAGTTTTAGAGCGTGTCTGCCTATTCCAGGCCACGTTGGGCCGTGATTGTTAGCGACTTGATTTGGTGGCGTTGAGGGCTTCTAGCCATTCGGCTTTGTCTTGCCGGTTTTCTACAAACCAGAGCTTTGCCTCCAAGTTAAATTCTCCTGTGAGCCGTTAGGCTAACCTACTACATTTTGAATTTGTTCATTGTTACCTATCTAAGCCAGAAGTGCTTAGCATTTGTAAACCCAAGTTAGTAATTGTTAAGTTTGTGTTCGAATAAGAGGGTCTTTTTCTGCCTTTATAAGGCTAGAAGATAATTCTTCAATTGTCTTTTTAAAATCTATAGTGTACGTTGCCTAAATTAGACTTTATTACTCAACTTTTCTGTCCTTCTCGTTTTCAGTCTTCCTGCCAGAATGCTATGGTAAAAGAGGTATTATTTAACGTAAGATTTTAGTCGCTAGAATCAGAGCGTGTTCCACCTGCTGAAAACCACGTTGAATTTTTGATTCGCTTGAAAGAAGTTTATTAGCGAAATTGAGTTATTCTCGACATTAGGCTTGTCACTCCAGCATTAAGGTTTTGAGCCAACTTTTTTGTCTGGGAACAATTTTGTCTTTGTAGTCTTTTCGGCTAGTTTACGATTAACTTAGTCTAATTTCTACTGCTTACTCTTCTTGATTTACGCCATAAATGCTGGCTGGTTCTGTAAGCACGAGCAGTGCCTTCTATTGACTTATACCCTTCCCACGTTTCTGTCGTAATTTACAAGATATAGCGATAAGTCTCTTACGTCTTAGCTGGAGTTGTCATATATTTTCATGTTACTAAGGCGAATGAGACTCTATAATGCTGTGTTTTGTTATCGCCTCACAAAGTTCATAGGACATTTTGACAATTTAGAGGGCTCGACTGTCCTCCACGACGTCGTTGCCATGGCTGCAAGGTAAACTACAAAAGAAAAATGACCTTGAAGTGCCTATTCTAAAGTAGCGTATTATAAAAAGGCGAATTTGCGTAACTGTTCTTTTTCGTACGCGTTCGAAATTTCCCTATTCTCATATTAGGAGACAGTTGCTGCTTTGAAAAGGAAAGCTTTGATAAAACGTTTATTATAATTTTATCATTAATCTATTAATTGAGTTAACTTTGAGAAGTTAAAATAAAGGACTTATTTTCTGACTAAAAATTCTAATTCGCATACACTCCTAAATAATACATTTCTTCATTGTATTTAGACATTTTGTTAAATTATAAGATAGTTCTTCCGCATTACAAGCATGCCTTCGTGGTGTAATGGTCAGCACGCTCGGCGTGTATTCGAGAGGTCCGAGGTTCGAGGTCCCAGCGAGGGCATTGCTCATTTTTCATCTCTCCTGCTTCTAAAATACCTAATGCCTCTACAAAAGTTTTACAAATAATTAAGTTATATGTATAATGCGCATATCAATCTCTATGTAGTATATGTGATGCACATACATATGTCTACTTTCATATTACCTGCGCAATACTAATCATAGAAAATCTTATGTGTACACCACATGACTCTCTTGTGCGGAATATTATACACAATTTTTCTTGCATTTATTTAAATTTATTAGATTCAATTAAATCTACTCCGTAGATAACGCATAAACCACAATAGAATAAATGCACTCTTTAAATTTCACTATATTTGTTTACTACAGCGACACACTGGCGCTAGGTTCACTTAACAGGGTTACATCTCATTCATTTTATAACTCAGAATGCACAAAAATTCTATATGTCATCGGAAGAATAATCTAATCGTTGCCACATGTTCTATTCAAATACTATAATAAATCTAAAACGATGTATAAAATAAATTAAACAAACAAACAAAAAAGGAATAATTTTTCACAGACGATATTTAGTATTTCTCATTCAATGAATTCAGTTCTCCCTTCGCGACGAGGCAAAAATACATAAAAACTCAAAATATCTATATTAAAAATTACGAAGTAGATCTTAAAACACTTATTTCCTCGAATAAATTCCAGAACCGATTAAGCATGATTTAATTCGCAATAATAAAAGAAGGCATTATCTTTGCTGTTGAAAAGCTTAGTTTCTCTAGATTGGCAACAAATCCACTATTCTACTAAGATTCAAATGTAAACTAATGTGGCGTCTATGGCCTAATTACGCTTTCCCGCATTTAAACAACTTTTAAATTGTTGATAATTCTACAAATATTGCATGCAGATTTATCAAAGGCATAAAACCCTTAACCGGAAGATAAGAACAACATAATTCAATCACTTTTAAAGCAAAAAAGTGTGCAATATACAAACGTGTAAGAATAAAGAAACCGAGTTCACTGAGCCGAGTAGCAGAGCGGATATATATATATATATGCATATGCTTTTGGTGCGGCCGATTGCAACCAAAATAGAAGGTGAACATTTACATACTATAGCGGTACTATATACAAAATTTCAACGTTCTGAGGGTACTGCTTTTTGAGTTATACGAGATATATACGTGCGTACGTACGCACAGACGCCACGAAAATTGCATTTGATAGCGGTCAAAATGGATAAAATATGATATCCGAAATTTTTCGAGATTACAATACTTCGTTTTTCTTCGTACAAGGAAGTAAAAACAGACGCAATATCTGCGCAATGTTGATGACTCGTAAACAACAAATTAATGAAACACCAAAATTTTGTTTCATTACTTTTAATTTAAACAGGAAAATAAAAAATAAATAAATAAGTAAATAATAGCTATAATATGTTGCCTATGAATTTCGTTAATTAGAAGAATCTGTAAGTTTTAAATTTCTGCATTTTCGTGTTTTTTTAATTATTATTATTAGTCCAAAGGGGCTTCGTCCCTAAAGGACTATGGTTTTCGTTTTGCGATTTTGCGTGGAATCACTCTGAATGTCCGTTTCACTTTTCAAATTGTTGCCCACAAATATTTGCATCCTGTATTATATTTGAAAAAATTAAATAATGGAGAATCTGAATAAATGTATGCATGTTTCTCGCATTGTGATAAAACAACGGTACCTTCAGCTATCCAATTTTAAATGACGTAATCGTACTGCGAATATGGGCCTCTAGAAACCCAAATTTGAAATTTGGAATTCGTTTTATTATCGATTTCATGTTTTGTAAACCTTTAACGAATTTTTGATTAACAAACTGGAGGATTTCAAAGAGGAGCAATGGCAACGTTGCACAGAAAAAATGTCTTTATCTCCAGCAGGTGAGACTCTGTACAGGAAATTCTAAACATATGCTCAATTTAAAATTATTTTGCGGTATTGCTCTTGAAATGAATTTAATGGTTTAAGTGAGAACATGATATAAAAGGTAACACACAAAATGTTAAAAAACACTCCTTTGGACGTAATATAAAACCTGAAAACTTTCAGATTTTTTTTAGTCCAAAGGGATTTAGTCCCGAAGGACTATTACTTTCGTTTTGCGATTTTGCGTCGATTCACTCTGAATGCCCGTTTCACTTTTCAAATTGTTGCCACTAAATGTTATCGCTCTGCATTAAATTTTAAAAAATGAAAAATCTGCATAAATGTATGCATGTTTCTCGCATTGTGATAAAACCTAGAGCCATCGAATTTCGAATGACGTAATCCTACTTCGAATATGGGCATCCGGAAGCCCTAATTTTCAATTTGAAATTTGCTTTATTATCGATTTTATGTTTTGTAACGTTTCAACGAATTTCTGATTAACAAACTAAATGATTTCAAAGCGAGCAATGGCAACACTGTACGGAAAAAAAAAAACATTTTTATCTCCAGCGCACGAGACTTACGGAAATTCTAAAGATATGTTCATTTTAAAATGATTTTGCGATATTGATTTTGAACTGAATTTTATGGTTTGAGTCCGTAGTACATGATATTTAATAAAAAAAGGTAGCACACGAAACGTTAAAAAAACGTGCCTTTGGACGTAATTTAAAATCTGAAATCTTTCAGATCTTTTATAATTACTTTTTTTTTATTTAAAATTTTTTTATTTGCTTGTTTTAATGAATATGCTTACCTCGGTCTAATACATTCCATGCTTCCAAATGCATGAATCGTCTCCTCTAGCACTACGGAAATTTAAGATGCATGCCACTGACGCAAAGGAAATGCAATCTTTATCTAAACAGGTAATCAAACTTATGAAATTTAGTAAATATTTGTTCAAATTAATTTGTTGAGTAGGAACTGTTTTTCATCGAAGTGTGCGTAGTTACATTTACTTAAGATAAATGTAAATAAACATATTGGCAGAGTAAACTGTGAATAAATTGTTCAAATGAACAAATTAGAAATAATAAAAATATATAATAAAGCAGTTTGGAGATTAATGATTCTGAATGAGAAGGGGATTTCAATGATTTAAATGTAAAATTCTTTCTAGCACGTAAAGTAACAGTTAGTAAATATAGAAACAAAAATTTAATCAAATATTTTACTACTCTATTTATTTATATATTTTAGTCCTCAAATTTTTATAAACAGTTTTAAAGAATGTTTTAAAATTTTAACATTTATTTGCATAATTTTCTATTAACTCCTTCTTCTGCACAAGAGCGGCTATTACCTTGAAGTTTATAGATTGCTGCTCTTCCAGTATGCATTCCAATGCTATCTACTATTAAAACCTGTAACGTAATCATTTATTTATATCAAACAGTTATTTTATGTTAATGTTCTTCACTGTGTTTGTCCCTTTCCGTTTGCCTGCCAGAATGCTAATTTCTAGTTCGTTCGCATTCAAACGATATATAAATGGATAGTATTTAAAGGAAGATCTTGGAGGATAGAAACTGAGCGTTTTTCGCCTGCTAAAGGCACTTTACATTAGTAACGTTCAAGTTGATTCTCTTGAAACTAGTGTATCTGCGGAGTTGAGTTATTCTCGCCATTAGGCATTTCAGGCCGATATTATAGTTGTTTCTTATGGCTCTATTCGAAAATCAATCCATTTCCATCAGGCCACTCAAAAAAAATAATAAAAATAGCGTTACCAAACATTAAATATATTATGATAATGAAATGAAAATAATAGTTCTTCCCAAAGTCTGAAAGCTTCCAGATTTTATATTACGCCTAAAGGGCTTTTTTGCCGTTTTTTAAAGCTTTTTTTACCTTTATTTATTAAATATCATGTTCTTCGCACTTAAACCATAAAATTCACTTCAACAGTAATATCGCAAAATAATTTTAAAATGAGCACATTTTTAGAATTTTTGATACACTGTTTCGTACTTGAGATAAAAATGCCTTTTTGTAGTGTTGCCATTGGTCGCCTTTAAGTCGTTCAGATTGTTAATCAAAAATTCGTTAAAGTTTTTCAAAGTATGAAATCGATAAGAAAACAAATTCCAGATTCCAAATTTGGGCTTCCAGATGCCCATATTCGTGTGGAAATGTACGTTATTCAAAATTGGATGGCTCTAGGTGCCGTTGTTTTATCACAATTGGAGAAATATACATACATTTATGCAGATTCTTCATTATTTAATTTCTTTAAATATAACACAGGCCGATAATATTTGGTGGCAACAATTTGAAAAGTGAATCAACGTTTATAGTGAATCGACGCAAAATGCCAAAACGAAATTAATAGTCCTTCTGGATAAATTGATCTTTGCACTAAAAATTAAATTCAAAATTACATCACGAAAATGTTAAAAACACTTACGAATTATAGCAATAAAATTCAAGTCTTTAACAATACCAAAAAATTAACACACTAAAAATTTCACAATTAAAATATTAAAAAAATCCTCAGTGATTACAGGCGAAACAACCGTATGCTCAGGACATATGGTTCCTGGCTATCCAATATAGCTGAAGAACATGACCACTACCTTGTAACTTAGGGTCAAGGTCCGCACAGAGGAGAAAGTGTTGGTTATTAATAGTGTCTGTTTAACATATAGGACACTGGCTATCAGTCAGTATGTCTGCTGAGATGTTCGTCTAAGCTGTCGCGCCCTGTACGCAGTCTGAAATTAGTCACAGCCTCTCTACATGACCTGCGACTAAACTCATTCCAGTCATTCCTAATATTCTCACAGAGTTTTCACTTCGATTTAATTAGTAGTTCTGCGTTATAAGTTGATAGACATAAGATTCTCTGTAATACTTCTTCCAAAGGAATAGAACTCTGTTCAATAAATAACTCCGTATCCTTCTTTGCCAAGAGATCTGATTTTTCATTACCATCAATATCTACCTGATTGGTATCCATTGAAATACTACTGTTTTACAGTTCTTATTTAGTTCCCTGATGTCTCGTTTTATTTTTGGCACAAGAGGAGGCTCATATTGGTGTTGAAGACCTGTCTCTACAGCCGACTTAGAATCAACAAGATGATAGCTCTGGTAAAAAAACTAAAACCTAGGTTTCAAACTAGACATAGCCTAAAAGACCGCATGAAATCCTGCATAAAAGTTTGAAAACTTTTGACCCACTGGGGCATACTGTGAAAACAATATACACTGCCCAAAAAAATGGGATAGTTCTATATCTCCCGTTTTACTGGGCCGATTGACGAAATTCAATTTGAGTTTTTCATGTTTCGAAAGCGCGACTTAGGATATATATTAGTTTAATATATAGCTTTGTTCTAATGTAGGTATTTTGACACAATACCGCACTTTTTCTGAAATGACATGCCATTTTTTACTATATTTTGATTCTAGGATTCAAATTATGCCTAACCGCCAAGTTTTGTAAAAATGGCACGAGTGATTTTTAAAAAATAGCTCTCAAAATTTTAGCACCTGAATGTTAATTGAATTTGGTATACATTTTTAATATTTCTTTATTAAATTTATTTGATTCTTCCTTTCACATTTCGAAATTTAAGCTCATTCCAAACAAAATTCGCCATTTTTTATGATTCATATTTTAAATCTGTAATTTTAAATAATTTTTATAAATTTTTCGAAAAAGATTTTGAATTATAACCTATAACATTTTTGACATCATCTTGAAAGAGATGTATTTCTAGGCACAGCTGCAAAAAATTAGAGATTTTTTATTCAAAATTTCCTAAGATATACGTGAATTTACATTTTGACACGTTTTGAAATTTGGCGTATGAGTGATAATAACGAAAATAAGGTTTACGCAGTTTGTTAAAATTATTTGAAAGTATGAACGATTTAATTTTTTAATTAAATTAATTATTTAATTAAAAATTATTTGAAAGGTGACTTTTTTCCTCTCGTATACAATGAAAAAAAGAAAAAGAAAAAAAGTTGCTATAAATTAAGAAGTTCGCTAAATAAATTTTTCTCGGAGAAAAATTAAAAATATGCGAAAATAAATTTTTGAATTTCTCCGTAAATTTCCCACCAAATTTAACAAAATTTAATATTTAGGCATAATTTGAGTTTTAGTATCGAAATATGGAAAACAATTGGCATGTCATTTCAGAAGAAGTCCGATTTTGTGACAAAATACCTATGTTAGAATGACGCTATATATAAATCTAATATATATCCTAACTCGCGCTTTCGAGACATAAAAAACGCAATTTAAATTTTCTCAATCGGCCCAGTAGAACTAGAGATATAGAACTATACCTTTTTCTTTTCGCTTAGTGTACCTGTATCTAGACAGATAAAGTAGACTTTTCACTTTGTAAAAAAGAAATTTCCAAACATTATTGAAGCCAAAATTAAAGGGGGTACTTTTTATCTATTTTGAATATAAAGAATAGGTAAGTCATCCTGAAATTGAAGTTATGCTGAATATGATGTATAGAAGTTCTTTAAAAGCATTAAGACTAATATTTCTTAGGCAAATACTATGGAAGATATAATCAAGAACTAATCAGTGAATTTCCAAAAAGCTATAAAACACAGGTGCGTAAGGCGTTACTCCTGATTCATATTCTGAATCTTTATTTTGATTTTTCAGAAGTGACAAGTATGAATAATATTCCCATCCGGATAAATGTACAATGAAAACTCATTATATATAAAAATGAAACACATAATTCTAATCGACTTTTGTTGAACTTTTTAAAAAGCGTGTGCCAGAGATAAAATGAAGTCGACTGCATTTTTATTTTATGATAATTATCGTTAATTAAAATGATGAATACGTATAAAATAACGATAGTTTTTGCAAAAAATAAAGAACTCCTCGAAAATAATGCTTGATAGAAAAATTTAGTGATTAGAACTGAAATCAACATTGAAAACATAATTTTTAGTTTGTGACAAAATAGGAAATAAGCAATTTTTTTTTTTACTTACGAATTATTTTTATTATTGAATTACTTCAGATTTACGCAAAGATATTTAACTCGCCTCATGGTTCGCCAGTTTTTAGGGGGTTTTAATTAAAATTAAGTGATATTTTACTTATTTCTCTTCAAGCAGCTTTCCCCTTTTTTTAACGATGCTGAATTAACTTTAATGAATACTTTCATCTTCCTTTCAGTATTTTTTTTCTCAATACTCTAATCAATGAAGTATATATTAAGCTTGCGTTAAATTAAATCGTACATAAAATAATATCCTGTTCTGTTTTTTAATTCTATTGATAAAAATAAAATCTTAACTTAGATTTCCGTAGATACCCATTTTAAATCCTTTGAAAAAAAAAACAGAATTTATTTTTAATTTGCTATAGGGTTTAAATTTTGAGAAAGTAAAACATCATTCGGAAAGAACAAAATCGACAGTTTCCATTTCTTCTAAGAAGTATTAAAATAATTTACCAGAAAGCTACTGAGAAGTAAAAGAACAATAAAGTTAATTAAAATCTCCGTTACGCCTTTGTTGTGAAAAATTAAATATTTCAGACTTTTTAAAAAAGAATAAAAAGGGGAAATTGGAATCTGTTGTAATGTTTTACCATGTTTCTTCTATTTTGCAAAATACGGAAACAAATTTACTTTTTGGAACAGCACGTAAAAAACTAAACTTATGACTAAAATATGCAAGTTTAAAATTAAAAACATCTTTTCATTTATATTACTGATTATTAATTATTGCGGATAATTTTTAATTTTCTAAACATTTGTATCAAATAACTAACTGCAAGAATATTTAAAAACACTAATCACCGATGAGCTACATGAAAGGAAAAAGTATAGATATAACCTCTGGGCATTTCCCTTTCCGTCAATTGAATGACACTAAGGGTCCTCGCCCTCGCCGAAATAGGCCCAGGGCTTCAAACCCTGTCCCAGAACCTAGGAGGGATCGGCACCAACGCACATGGAGTAACTAGGACCTCAGGACGCCACTGGTCGTCGATCTGTTACCTACTAGTCGCTCGGGCTGCCCGTCGCAGAGGGCCATTAACCATCACCCTGTAGAGACATTAGGTTATTTCGTAGCAAGAGACATGAAAAATGAGCAACGCCTTCGCCGGGAATCGAACCACGGACCTCTCGGTTACGCGTCGAGCATGCAGAGCACTACACTACGAAGGCATGCGCAGAAGGCGGGAGAAATACCTTATAACCCAGCAAACCCGGGGCGCCACCCCACGATACAAGAACAGGCTGCTCTAAGACATGCCAGACTACGGTCAGGCCAATAAATGACCTTTCTGGGACCTCCTGAACCACTAGGTTCATAATTTGTATACCCCTGGGGCCGAGACTGCCTAGGTACAGATCCTAGCCAGTAATTTCGCAGAGTTCTCTACGTCTACTCTGGGGGGAAGGGAAGAGAATGGATAAATTTTAAATTACTCAAATTGGTAATTTTGAGTGCGAGGCCAGTTAATAATTATTATTAAAAAATTAATTTCAGTCATTATAATTAGAGAGAGTACAACTGTTTTACCGAACAGAAGTTGTACAAAAATCAGGAATCAGGAAAATGTAAAAAAATCAGGAAAACTAAGTAATATAATTAACTTTAAATTTTCTGTCCTTCTAACTGATTATTCTTTGTTGCCATTAAAACGTTTTCAACAATTAAGGTAACTGGTACATGTTTAAAGCTTTCAAAAAATTTCCTTTTTTTTAAATGAAAGCTCTTTTAACAGTACAAATATAATTGCCCTCAGTTTTTCAAAATTTGTTTTTAATCCGCAATATCATTTGGCAAGAATATTTTGATGCTATTGTAAAATAGATCTTTACGTGAAATCGTGACTTAGAAATGGCGTTGATCAATAATTCCAAATAAAATTAGGTAAATAAACTGTCCGGTAAACTAAACTAAGCAGCTCAACAGCTGTAGTGGGCCATTGTCTGAAATGCCCCGATATCTACTTTCCTGACCGTTGGCTGCTGGGTGCATGAGCATATGCTTTGGATAAGTGGTCAGCTTGTCGCAAGACCCCGGTGTTTAGTTCCCAAGCGAACTTGATACTCATTTTATTGACCCACTCAAGGGATGAAAGGCTGAGTCAACCTTGTCCAGCCCGAGGAGCGAACCCCGGACCTATGGTGCTGCGCAATGCGCTAGCCACTGCGCCATCGGTCCTAAACTGCCAGCTATTTCTATCAAATTTCCAACCACCAAAAGCTTGGTCCGGTTTTGGTACGTTACGCAAGAGCTCGTTGCATGTCGAGTAGAACCTAAGCAATGCTCTCCCCGGGACTCAAGCCTAAACTTCTCGAATACATGCCGAGTGTGCTACCATTACACCACGAAGGCATGCAGAAAGGACAGAGAAAATACTTTATAGTATCTCGGAATAATAATTGTTTTACTTACTGCTTTTGGTTTTTTGAATACCTTCTTCTTACCTAAGGTCTTATTTTTAAATCTTTATTAATAACACTTTTCTTTGCAGGAGATTCCTCTTATTCGTTATATCTGGAACGATATCACAGAAAAAAATCAGATCATTCGTTCGTCACTCCTCCTGAAATCGAGAGGCTTTAACGACAGACATGGTGCAGAATGTTAAAATCTCCTAACACAAGTCGTGGAGTTATGTCTCTTGCACTGTCAAAAGGAAAGAATTATTATGTCTGCGATGTCAGAAACATATCATGTGACACATAGTAAAAGCTTGGAAGCGGTGACATGCGGCAACCGTACACATGATTTACTTATCTCTATGTGGTCCCCCGTAGCGATATCGAGAACAATTCAACGCCCGCAATTTGAAAGAGTTGGAATTCTTGAACCTAGCTCAACGGAGCTTTTTTGGGCTAGCGGTAACGAATTCGCCTCGTAGTTAACAGACCCAGGATCGAGACCCGCCCATGCAATGTTGCACTTCTCACTGGTGTTAATAGAAGGCGATACGAGCAAGCAACTACGGAGGCTTCACGCACCACATGATCGCTACAATGTGTATCAAGGTCAGTTTGGCTTCGTTCTCACCTACGATGTAAATTACTTGCAGTCAATCTGGTTTAGACTTTATTACTATTATTAATTTATAAGTGCTAGCGGCAAGACTAAAAAGACGAAGACTCTCTATAAATGCATAAAAATCATAGGTTACCAGAGTTTATTGTAAAATACACTCACGTTTGTGAAAATTGCAACACCATGAAGGACTTACGCGAGTGAGCTGAAATTTTCAGGAAATGCAAAGTAGCGCATGATATGCAAATGATTAGAATTGCAAATCCGTAGCGCATGCGTATGCTGAGCAGCGCCCTCTGAACGGCTGATGGATCCGAATAAATAGACGGCTGTAGCGAGGCGTGTATGGTTATCGGTGGTTATCTGCTAGTGGTAAACGTTAACTCAATCTGTACTTATGCCTCGTCGACGAAAGAGAGCGAGATTTGAACAACTTACAGAGTTTGAACGAGGGAGAATCATCGGCCTTCGTGAAGCTGGATTGTCGTATCGTGCAGTAGCCTCTCGTGTGCAGCGTAACAGCAGCACAGTGATGCGCGTTTGGAAGCAGTGGACGGACGAGTGTCGGACAACTCGGAAATCCGGGAGTGGACCCCGAAATGTGACGTCAGCTCGCGATGATAGACACCTGGTCCGCATGGCGCGGACGGACCGTACAGCTTCCTCTAGACAATTGGCAGCACTGTGGTCAATAGCTACAGGTGTTTCATTGTGTGCTTCATCAATTCGTAGACGTCTGCTGCAGTGTGGACTGCGCGCACGGACTCCTTTATACAGGATCCCCCTAACGCACGACCATCGCCGCCTGCGGCTACAATGGGCCAATCAGCATAGAGACTGGCGTGCTGATTGGCAGCATGTCGTGTTTTCTGACGAATCCCGCTTTAATTTGTGGTACCATGATGGCCGCATTCGTGTCAGACGCTATGCCGGTGAACGCCACCTTCCGGAGTGCATTATCGAACGCCACAGTGGACGAACACCCGGAGTTATGGTCTGGGGCGCCATAGCATATCATAGACGATCTCAATTGCTACGAATTGTGGGCAATCTGAACAGCAACCGGTATATCCGTGAAGTTCTACAGCCCGAAGCTGTTCCCTTCCTTCAAAGCTTGCCAGGCGCTGTATTTCAACAGGACAATGCCCGCCCTCATACTGCTCGGATTGTTAAATCCTTCTTTGCAGCGCAGCAGGTACAGCTTCTTCCTTGGCCTGCGTGTTCCCCGGATATGTCGCCAATTGAACATGTGTGGGATGTCATTGGTCGGCGTCTTGCTCGTGATCCTCGTCCTGTTGCGTCTGCAGACGAACTTTGGGTACGCGTACAAACGATATGGAATGCTCTTCCTCAGTCAGACATTCAAACTTTGTTTGACTCCATGCCACGTCGTGTAGCAGCACTTATTGCGGCGTGTGGTGGCCACACAAAATACTGATTCTGATCTCTTGTTCTTGTTTGTTTGCTTTGAACATTTAATCATTTATTTGTACCGCTACCACTCAACTGTGTATTAAATTGCATTCAATTATGACGATTCCTTCTTGGTGTTGCAATTTTCACAAACGTGAGTGTATTTATTTACCGAAAATTTACTTGGATATTAAAATGAGGTTGACAGATTGTGCAAAGTTTTGGAGTATTAATGCAAACTTAACAGATGATGGTTAAGATACAATAACACACGAGCAAATATTAATTTAGAAGTCAAATAACAAAAATCAGCGTTATATTTTCAAATTTTCACAGGACTAGTTTTGATGGTTTTACCGAACCACTATCCTCAGCTGCAAAAGCGCAAATGAACGAGGTAAGATAGAATGATTAGATAAGATAAGATAAGAAAGCCTGGACAGCAGGCAAGCTACTAGCGCCATCTCTTGGTGAAACCAGAAGTGAAACATAATTCCTTTAAAGGCTGAAAGGAAAGATGGATTGGAATTAGGGTCGTTAACTACAACAGAAAGATTTTTTGAATGTGAAATGCCTCTAGAAAATCTAGTTCACTAATGGAAGATGTTTTTTCAATAATTTTGGCAGCAGAAAAATTGAAAGTATGATTTTCGGATCAACAATGTTGGGCAACAGAAGACTTCTGTATTTCCTTTTTCTAGTATATGCCTCATGTTCCTTAACGCGAAATTTTAAGGCTCTCTTAGTTTGGTCAATGTAAATTAAACCATACTGGCAAGGAATCCTGTAAATACTCCAGGAGTTCGTATCAGGAATGGGGTCCTTGAGTATGGAACTCGTAATTTTATTGATGGGAGAATGAACGATCCGAAAATTAAATTTCTGTAAAATACGTGCAACTCTATAGGTAATTGATGGAAAGAAGGGAATGACAACAGAGTTTTTATTATCTCCTAAAACAAGAGTCTGCCTTTGGTGCATTGAGATGCGAATTTTTTTTAACTGCTTGATTAATAATGTTGGGTGAAAATCCTCTGTCAATAGCTATTGCTTTTAAATAATTTAGTTTTTCATCGAGGGATAAGTTTGGAGGAACAAACTTGAAGAGCATGGAAAACATAGAAATAAAATGAAGCTAACTTTTGTTTAGTCCGGATGACATGATTTGAAGTGGGGTGGAAGGCAAACCGATGAAGGTTTACGGTAAACCGTAGTACTGAAGTTGGATGTGTTACGTCTAACTAGAATGTCGAGAAATGGAAGAGAATTGCAAGTCTCAAGTTCAAAAGTGAACTGAATAGCAGGATGAATGGAATTCATTGTTGAAAGAACTTTATTTAAATCCTCTTTATTACCTTCAAACAGGGTAAAAGTATCGTCTACGTAGCGGAACCATACCAGGAAGTTTAAAGTTTCAAACAATTTTGATTCATAATAATGCATGTAGATATCAGCCAGGATGGGACTGAGGGGGCTTCCCATGGCTAATCCCTCAGTTTGTTTGTAATATTTATTTTGGAAAATAAAATGCGTTTGTTTCAAACAGAGTTGAGTGAGAGAAATTAGCTCATCAATTTCGATGCAAGAGAAATGAAATTCGCGAAGCCTGGTTTCTAGACATCTTAATGCACCCTCCACTGGAACATGGTGAATAATGATTTCATCAAAGAAAACCATGAGTAAATTTCTAGGAGAAATGTTTTTAACCTTTTTTACAAACTTTATTGAATTTTTTATGGTGCAAATGTTATTGTCTAATAGAGTTGAAAATCTAGAAACTAAATATTTAGCTAACGGATACGAGGCAGTACCTAAATTTGATACAATAGGGCGGAAAGGAATACCACTTAGATGATGGTTGTTTACAAATTCTTTGAAATGGAACTTAAGAGCAGTAATGTGTCGTAAAGAAAATGATTATTTACTTTCTTATGTTGCACATATAAAAAATCTGAAATTTTTCTCAGTAGTGTAAATTAACATGAAATATTAATGCCATATCTAACATCTCACACCGTACAGTCGTTAGGTAATTTTGTGCTGGAGACGTGAAAAATGAGCAATGCCCTCGCTGGAAGTCGAATCTGTACCTCTCGAATACTCGCCAAGTGTGCTGCTGTTATTCCACGAACGCATACTGGAATGAGGGAGTATATACTCTCCCTTTTAAAGGACGACTGTGGATTAAGGGACCCAACCGCCAAATCCTGGTGGTGACGAATTATTTAGTTCCTCTTTTAATTCGGGGGCCTGTGTAGATTCATTAGCTTATATTATGCTGAAGACGGGAAAAATAAGCAATGCCCTCGTCGGGAGTCGAATCTGGACCTTTCGAATACACGCCGAGTGTGCTACCGTTAAACCACGAAGGCATTCTGGAAGGAGAGAGAAAATACCTTATAATATTAACAGCTGTATTCTTCAAGATACAACTTCGACACACAGTACACAATTACTTTTAATGTAAGATGTACAACAGAAAGAAAAATAAACACTGGGTTAAAAAAGAGTTTACCAAAGATATTACCTACCAAAGAGAGCCATTATATCTTGAAGTTAAAACGACAGTTTCTCAAGCACTATGTCGTCCTCGAAACGAATATTTGTTCACATTTCCTATCAGACACGGTAAAACGAAAATATTTGTGAAGATAAAGGATAGAAATGGAGAAATTTATTGTTTTCTGATAACAAAGTTCACCTATAATTAAGGAGAGTATCTTTTATTGGTTCTTCAAATTAGGGAAATGAGGGGATCTTGATTATAAAGGCATAGTAAATAAGACTAAAAGACTGAATTTGCTGAAGCATGAAAAACCTTTAACAACATAATAATTAACTTCTTAGGTAACAAAAGTAAGCAAAACGATTGCTCAGAAAATTACACAGAACTAATTAGTGAGATTCTGGAAAATTATAAAGCAATGAGGCTTACACTAATCTTCGTAACTAATTAAGCTTAACTTTTTCGAACTCCAAATTTGAATTTTTCTCAGAGAGATGAGAAATCGGAGAGTCGAGAATAACAAGCATTTTCATCAGTTTATATGTACAATGTAAACGTGCTATAAAGCAACCTGAACCTCAAAACATTAATCTAATGGGACTCTAAGAAAACTATGACCACAAATTAAAACGTCAGAAGAAATCAGTTGGAATTTTAGCCCAAGTAAATTGTAATTAATTGAGCTTATGTAGCTATATATCTATTATATGAGCTATATATATATATATATATATATATATTATATCCATTCAGCTTAGTTTTCATAAATCGCAAACTTTTGTTTTGGTAGAAATTCCATCAAAGAAGAGACCATACTGCTTCAAAAGAAAAGTATGGCCAATCTCCGGGAGGAATGAAAATTGTACACTGCCGCCCCCAAAAAAGGACAGTTCTATATCTCACGTTCTACTAGACCGATTGAAGAAAATCAGATTGCATCTTTCATGTCCCGAAATCGCAACTTGTGATATGTATTAGATTTATGCATAGCATTGTTCTGCTATAGGTATTTTGAAATAAAATCGGACTTTTTCTGAAACAACATGCCATTTTTTTTATATTTTTCAATTCTACGACTCACATTATGCCTAAATATTAAATTTTGTAAAATTTACTGCGAAATTATAGGATAAATTCAAAAATTTATCTTGGCGCATTTTTTTTCAGTTTGCGCCAACAATTATTCACCTGGCAAACTTTTTAATTTATAGGAACCATTTTTCCTTTCTCTTTTTTTTTTTTTGATTATACAGGAACGGAAAAAAAAGTCATCGTTTATACTTCCAAATAGTTTTAACAAAGTTCATAAACCACATTTGGCGTTGTTATCGCTTATAACATATATGTCAAATTTCAAAACGTTCCAATGTGTAAATTCCTTCATTCTTTAAAATGTTTAAAAAATAATTATCATTCACTGTCTGCTCACAGGTTGCAAATTGTGACGTTAGCAGGTATAACATATAGCCTGCTAGAGCGTGCTTTCTCTATCATTCGTATATTACTGTCTTTGAAGCAGTGAAACCTAGCTAACTGCTATTTATCGCCATATGTATGCTAACTGTTATCTATCGCCATATGTATGCCATATTTCATGTATTTTGTTATCAGTTTTCCCGTAATGAATCCTCCGAGCGGCCAGGCGTTTTAGATATGCTCATGAAGACCACTAATTAAACGGCTTATATTAGCAATTTTTTTAAATTACTTATTTTACTCTCTGCTTTCTTCACCTTCTTTTAGTTAAGACGATATTTACGTTATCAAGTATAGGGCTTTTGCGCCACTGAGTAAACTAAAACTCAGCCCTAGGGCCAAAGCCCTAGTGGGCCACGGCTTACAGTGCCCTTTTTCTCCTTACTTGATCTTTGGGCCCTAGAGTGCATCAGCATATACCCTGGACAAGTAGTCAGCTTGTCTCAGGACCCCCAGTGTCTAGTCCCCAAGCGAACTTGGTACTCATTTTATCGACCCACTGAAGAGATGAAAGGCTGAATCAACCTTGCCCAGCCCGGGACAAGTCAAATAAGTAAGGGACAAGTCAAATAAGTCAGACAAATCAAGTAAGCCCGGGACAAGTCAAGTAAGCCCGGGGAAGCGGCTAGCGCGTCCCGCAGTTGCACCACAAGTCCAGGGTTTCGCCACAGGTTGGTTATTAAGGAAACGTATGACTACAAAATGTTTTAAATTATAATTTAATACATATCAAGTGACAAAAAAGCTCTATGTGACCGGATAAAAGAGCATTTGGGCAAGAGTAAACTGAAAAAATGATTATTCTTCTGTCGCATTTCCACAGAGACGTCATCCTCATCCGCCACTGTAAAATATGCTAGGTAATTCCTTTGATCAAATACTGAAGGCCAATTATTGTCCTTTGCTGATTCAGACACTTCACTGTATAACCTTTACAAAACTAGCATAACTCTGCTCTGTCTAATATCGAAGAAAAGAAATAGAGGTTAGTTTCCAAAGCCTTTCTATTCAACCTTATAAGAGAAAGAAAAACGGATTAAAATAGTGGACAAGATGAGCTTAAAGCCATTTCTAAAGAACGGGGTTACCATACCTGACACTTAACTGCATAGTCTTGAAACATGAAACGGAGAGCGCTGTAACAATCAAATTCTCCAAATGTTAAATAATATATCGCAGATATAAATTCACGCAATGAGAGAAAGTAATTGAATTCAATAGTTTAAAATCTGTTCCTTAGTTTGATAGCTAATTCCCAAAATATTGTTGCGTGTGTACGGGTTCGTAGTGGATTCAATGCACAAGTCTATAAAAAGTTAATAAAATTTATTCTTATCCCAAGAAATTAAATAAAATGCTGAAATTTCCTCAGAGATATTTCTACAATATCGCAATATCTCCCAGTAGTTATATTTTAAATTACTAAAATATAAACAGAACTCAGATTCAAAGTACAGAGAAAGCTAATCCGATCTCACCGCGAATTCGCTACAATCAATAACAGCAACTACAGTTCGCTTAAAGCAACAACAACTGAGCTGAGATGTTTTAATCCGGCTTTTATAAGCTTTTTAATCATGCGCGAGAACAGTCTGGTAGTTTCCCTATTTTTATGGATAGCAATAACAATTACGAGATGTCTATTTATTAAATGAGCGTGCTCCTGTATTTTTACATTTTCGACGTAGCATTGCACTGGTAAATGAAACAGTTTAATACAATTCTACTAAAAATAGCTAAATAAATACAAAATCCGTAGCAATATTGTTACGTACGTATGTGTTTGCAATGGACTGAATGAACAAAGAAATGATGATAGTTTGATATAATTCAATTTCCCAAAAGAAAGACTTTACAGTTCTGGAACTTTTCACAAAAGTACTTATGCAAATCTTGTCAGTATTACAAAGAATAATCAATAGTTATTACTTCAAACTATTAAGGTCGTTAAACACAACACAATGCAAAATGTATCTGAAAAGCGAAGTTCGCATGGAGATCTCTCATTACTCCGAAATCAACTCTGAATTAAAAATTGAGAACGGATGCTCTCTCCGGTCTTATATAATTTTTCTTCCGTCTGCCAAGGAATTTTCTGCGATTTCTCGAAATTTCTGGAAGGCATATACAGAAGCAGTTAGATATAGGGTCAGATACAATTACAGTTATATGTAGGGATCAGACTAATTATAGTTATATAAGGATCGGACCCAAACCAAGATTGGTTGCGTTTAACAATTTATCGCCAAATTTAATGACAAAAATTAGCCGCCAGCTTGGCATTATTTCGCCAGTTTGGCGATATAGCCATTTACCTCAATGTTAAATGGACTTGCCCCTATAATCTGATCTTTCCGGCGGAGCTTCGCTTTCTTGAAGCCTTTCATGTTACATTATGCAACGGATACTACAATTTTACATATAATTTTACTAACATTATTTACATATCTACAAAAATCATAACAATATTTCAGTCTGACTGCTCCTATTTAAATATATAAAACTACACTGATCAACTTCACAGCTTAATCAAATTTCATCATTCATATTCCTATAGAGATTAACTTCATTTCAACACTTCATGAATACTTCTTTGATCGAATTTATTTTAAAATCCATCAAAATGGTTCAACTATTACGAATGAAACTTAAATAATTAAAATTGTATTTCTCTGCAACTAGTATGTTCACTAACTCCACGAGAAAGCGATTCCTCTCCTCGGACAAGTGCACTTGAATTAAAAGATTTTATTCGCATTATGAGCAGGAAAGGCAAAAATAGCTACGTAATTAGGAACTCATAATACTATTTGAGAGTTTTAGGAATTTTAAACGCACTAAGACTATTTTTTACGAAATTATATCTACTTACTTTATTTAGCCTTTATTCAGGGACATATACAGCAAATTTCTTTAGCTTGCAGGGTTGATTAAAGTATTATCCTGTCCTTTTTTATCTTTTCTGTTTTCATGCTTACAGTGGATATTTCTGTTCATGAGGAATAATTTTCTACCATTTAAAATACGAAAATCCTCAAATAGACAAATTTGCATATCTAGGTATTCCAACCAATCGTTGCACAGAGATATGCTTTACACTCTATTTCCAAACTTCATCTTATTTTTCTTGTGGTACATAGCTTATATTGCTTAAAATGCCAATAGTTTTAAAATAAAATCCATAGCTCTCGCTTCAGGACATTCATGATGATTTTCAAAATTCTTCCAGGCCGATAATATACCCCTTGAAAATGAAGACATCTTTAATAAATTAAGAAGCAAGGTAACACTACTTAAAAAAACTGAAACTAAGATCTTTCAAACTGACAAATTACTATGCAAAATATTTACAAATTATTGTTTTAATTGTATACAGCACAAAAGCTGTAACTTTAACTTCATTCTATTATAGTTCAACCGTCTGAAACGCAACCCTGGCTGGCATTCTGCCAAAACACATAGACTCGTCCAAAAGGGGCGTTATTAGTTGCTGCGACGTGAAAAGTCACGTGAAAGGCTTTTCTTCTCCGGAAAGAGATATGCTGGAGGGAAAGAAAGTCCCCATCCAGTAAAGTATTTTGAAAATAATTCGGTCCGAATGGCGCATGCGTGTTTGCGCTCGTGGTCGCGGATGAAGCGGTCGAACTATACATACTACATAAAGATTCAGTTACATAAAGTGTCGTTATGATTGTATATAGTTATGCCATGACGTCCC
>KK113205.1:154422-178802 GCA_000611955.2 Stegodyphus mimosarum
ACTAAATCCCTTTGGACTAAAAAGAATTTGTAAAGAATTTTTTAAATATTTAAAAGTGCAAAGAAACGAGCCAGTGTCTATCTCAGTTCTATTTTGTTACTTCCCAACGTCAACAAGACTGTAATTAATATATTTACGACTTGGAAGAAAGCTTCAATGTAATTTTTATAACTACAAATACTGTAGCTTTTTAAATTCTTCAGATGTCTTCGTTTAAAAGTAAAACAGAGAAAAGAAAATGATTGCGCAGATGGGGCAAGGCGGTCGCAAGCTGCCAAGAAGAGACGTTCTCATAATATATCCGCAATATGTTGTACCGCTTAACAACACTTACTCTTAATAGTAATTACAGCAAGTAAAATTGAACTAAAAATATGCAGTCTCCTTACCATGTTATTAAGACATTCAAACCATACAAATGAAAATATATAAAGGCGAGAGAACTTCAAAGTAAAGCTTGAGAACAACGTAAAGAGTGAAGAATCTATCTTACTTGTGAGACAAATAAAACAGAATTTTATGGCTTCCTTAACCAAATTAATTCTCTGCAATAAATATATAACTAATTTAAGTACACCCTGTGTTTGTTCAACAAAGAGATTACACAGATTCCATCGTAAAGTCTTGAAGCATTTGAACAAACTGCTTATTTTAACGCTGCTTCCGAACTCACTTTCCATGCATAAGGAATTCAAACGCAAAGTGAATTAGCACCGGAATGACATTTAAAAAACGTTATTTATTCTATTTCTAAAGAGGAAACTTTTTAAGGGAAAGATGGAAAGATTTCTTTCTTGTTAAGTTCGCCGCTGGCAAGCAGTTGCCTCAGAAGAATTTGAAGACATTCAGACTATACAAATTGTCAGAGCAGAAATGAATTAAATCTAACAGCATTTTTGACGCGAATTGTAGGTGGATTTCTTATTTGGAATTCTACAAAGTCCTAGGACTTCATTGAAAGTACCTAGGAATGCCACTAATGTATATTCAAACTGATAAAATATAATTCTATAAGAACGACTTGTTGAATGAATAAATTCTCTTTACTTTAAACAAATTAATGAATATAAATTTATATTTTTATAAAGATTACACATATCTTCGCCCATTACATTAAAGTACTTTTAAGATGATAGCTATAATAATCATACAGCAGGACCAGACAAAGCGGCTTTGCACTACTCAGTACAGTTCTTCAGAAGCAGAACAAAACGAAACAAAAATTATTGCTATATTACGTACCACGAAAGTTGTTGCTAAAATTTAGAATTTTTAAATATTATTTATAATAAAGTAATAACCTTGCGTCATATTTAAATATGTTAACTTTTGTTTGTTTATTAGCACCAGAGGTGCTACAAGTATCGAAATTGACTTTTTGTCCGAATCATTTTTGAAACTGTTGCCACCAAATGTTATCGTCATCTATTATTTTTTAAAAAAATGAAGAATCTGTATGTATATACGTACGTTCCTTGTATTGTTGAAAAACGGCGGCAGTTTTAATACACATAGTCCTCCACCCGAATATGAAAACCGAGAAGACAGAATTTGGAATTTCAAATTCTTTTTTATTTATTTCATACTCTGCACAAATTGAACGAGTTCTTGCTTGTATCGTTCTAACTCAGCGATTATAAAGCGAGAAAAGACAACGCTTTTTGATATAACATTTTTATCTGCTGCTATTCGGCAAAAAGTAAGGTTCCATCCATAAATTCAGATGTTTGAAAGCAATATTTTTCCCTGCTTCAAATAGAATACTTATTATTTCCATGAACCAGAGTGTTGCCATTCAGTAAAGTGTACAATAATAACTTCCAAATTTATTTTTTCAGTTATGATTAGCAAACGAAGTGATTGAAAAGCAATAAATGCAGTTCTTAAAAGTATTTTTACACTTGTTAATATAAATGATTTAAATAAAAATACATTTAAATCATGAGATCTTTAACTAGATGTTTAATTAAATATTTTTATGAAATGACACTAACTGGACACATTAAAATCACTATGCTCTTTTTTATAATAATTATCTTCTTAGATAGCCGGCCGCGTGAGTGGCTAATTTTTTAATAAATAATAGAGCTAATGCAAAAAACGATATGGGAACTTCTAACATTCTGTCTGGAATTCTAACGATATTTTTTTCATTATTTTGTGAATTTGCTGTTGAATTTGATGTGGCGTAAGTACAAAGAACGTGATATTTAATAAATAAATTTAAATGCACAAATTTTTGATGATAAAAACACAGAAAAATTGTAGGTCATCTTTGTAAGAAAACTGAACATTAAAATATGATAAACTAAGAAAAGATTGAAAAAATAGAAAATTGTGTACCAGTACTTAACGCTGTGTACTCCAAATAAATGCTGCTGTCCTGCTGTTAAATTTTTTCAATTTTGCTGTTGAATTTTATGTGGCGTAAAGGCAAAAAAATCGATGATTAATAATAACGCAAAAAAGATAAAACAATAGTGTTAGCAGGACTGAGTTCAAGAGCAGATTGGTAAAACCTGCGATGCTCGGCGAGAGCATAAAAAACCTTAACAAACCCTCTGGTGCGATATTAAAATTTGAAGTCCTTCGGATTTTTCTTATCATAATTATAATTATCCTTTCCTTTTAACGATACAATGCTTTTCACCTTTAAAAATTTCTTAAGGCACAAAATATATCATTGATCCAGGCTTTTTTCTTTAGAAATTCAGCCTTGTCACATCATATTATGGGTAAATTGGTTGCCTATAACCATTCGTTATGGCAAGTTAAAAGATTACGCTTTTAACTCATGCAATTTTCAGTTTTGCAAATACAAAAAGATATAAAAAAGTGAGTACGAGTGATTAATTAACTGATGTTTTAAGTGAAAATAAACCTTAATTTAGAAAACAGTCTACGCTTTGAAAACGATGTTTCTTAGTTGTGTGAACGTTGATACATTTCTCGTATATTACCTGACTGCTTTAAGAGGCGTTTGAAAATAAATTATTTTAGCTGAGTTAATATTCTACGAAAGCAAAGTTCATTCCTTCAAAGAGTTTCAAAAATCATCTTTTATATTTTAAGTTGCAATCTAACCATAAATCTATAAATTAAGATTACATTGGACAATTGGAAATCATAACTTTTATTTTGTATTTTCAAGTTTTGATAAATTGTACTCTTTTATTTAAAATACAAAGTTTTATGTTTATTTAAACTACTGTGATTTATTTATTTGTTTTCCTTCTTGCTTATAACAAAATGAAGCTGTGAAATGCTTGAAGAATTGTTAGAATTATAGGCAAGTTTAAAAAAAAATATTGCACAGTAAAAGTATGTAGTAAATGAGCTAACATAAAAAAATATAAGAAACCCATTTCTCTCAGAAAGAAATTACCTAAACTTACTTAATTAAATAATTTCATTATAACAAAGCAAACTAGGTCTGTCTGCCTAAGATGATATAGATGCCTATGTTTAAATACTTGTTTAAGGAAAACTAGCTTGTATTCACGCTACACGTGGAGAGAATTTCAAAAACGCTTAGAAAGAAAGTTGTGATTTTTTTAAATTAAAATTTGTCTCAATGCACAATAATCTTCAGACGTTATTGTCTTTCACTGAAGGAATTCGGTAAGCTACAAATTATTTTTAGCCCGAAGAGGTGTTGGCCCAGAAAGGCTATTAATCTCGAAACGGCATTTTGCGTAGAGTCACTATAAACGGTTGCATCACTTTTCAAATTATTGTATGAATGTATGTTTGTATGTTTCGCGCACTGTGTAAAGCAACGATACCTAAAGCCATCAAATTTTGAATAACATAGTCCTCCATCCGAACAGGGTCCCCCGGAAGCCCGAATCTTGAATTTCGAATTTGTTTTATTATCTATTTTATATTTTTTTTAACTTTGACGAATTTTTGATTAAGAAACTCAATGATTTCGAAACGAGCAGTGGCAACATACTGTGCGGAATAAGATATTTTTATCTCCGGCGCGTGAAACTGTCTGTCGGAAATTCTAAAGATGCTGTTTTTAAATATTTTTAGCCGAAATGTTCTCAAAACGCGTATGCAGGGGTAAACGTGTATATATGTTAACGTATATGTGTGTATGTATGTGAATGAAAAAAAAAGTCCCTTTGGGCATAATATAAAATCTGAAAGCTTTGAGACCTTTTTAAGACTTTTGTTATTATAAATTTATCGAGAGTTAATTTATTTAATTCACCTTTTGATGTAAGAATATGAATGGAAATGTTCAAGCAAAATAAGCAAAACGTTTGGAAACGTGAACAGAATACATTTATTTATTGCATATTTGTTTCATATTAGTTAGATAATATGAATGGCAGAAGAATCACATTAGAATCAGATTATCACATTAGAATGGTTGAATAAACTCCATATATAGAAATATGCTGAATATCATAAAAAAGTGTGTGACTAGAATATTATTTCTGCTTGAAATAATGAATTTATCTCAAAAGTTTCAATGAAAAAGTGATAAAAATAAATCCACTGATGAGTTAAAACTTATTTTGAGAAAAACAAGTCCAATCAAATTTAATACTGTTTTGTTGAGTAACTTGTTACTCAGTTAAATAATAGTTAATGATTAACTAAAGCAAAGACCTCGAAATTTATCATCCTATGAGTAGGGAAGTCTTCGTGGAGAACGCTGAAAGAGAAACTGGTGAAAACCCCCATACATCCAATCCATTTGCGGGACTTTTAACTCGGGTCAAACTACTAATGTTCAAAGACCTTATCCACTGGGCCACTGTTGGATTTAATCGAAATATAAGAAAAGGAAAATTTAATGACCCTCCAACATCCCTATTCAGTTCATTCTTGATGTAATTATTTTATGCTCATTCTCAGTGTCAAACCTAAAATTAAGTTGCTGTCATTCCAACAGACAATCGGTTCTATTTTAAAATTCACAGACATTCAGTCTGTTTTTCAGTTCATTATCACATTTCTTAGGCCATTGTCTCATTATTCAGTCCTAGACATTCCAATAGACCATCGTTGGAATGTCTAGGAATAATCGTTGGAATGACAGATTATAAGGGTCTATAAACTAAGGATCAGGATTCTAAATTTTCTGCATCGATAAATCGGAATATTATTTTCTCAAACAGAAGCTCAATTTAAAATAAGTGGAATTGTTCTTAGTGAAACAAAATTCTAATACTTAATTTTACAATTCAAACGCAAATATTTTAAAACTCAAAATATGTTATAAAACTTAATAGTCTAAGGAAATACTCTGATTATGAAACCAAATTCATAAATTTATTTAAAATTGAAATGCTGACTTAGCGATTAATAAAAGAAGCGTAACTTATAGGTACGAAGTATATACAATTGTTACAAAAACTTACAATTATTACTATTCACTCTACACATGTACTGTAAAATTCAACAATATTAACTTTGAAAATTTCCTGAAATTCTTCTAAATACTTTATTTATTAGTGAGAATGCAGCTACGATTATGATACTAGATTTGTAATGTATGGGCCAAAAAATCATTAATCAAACCAGTTAAACTGACTATTTAATTTTATAAGTTAAATACACTCACGTTTGTGAAAATTGCAACACCATGAAGGACTTACGCGAGTGAGCTGAAATTTTCAGGAAATGCAAAGTAGCGCATGATATGCAAATGATTAGAATTGCAAATCCGTAGCGCATGCGTATGCTGAGCAGCGCCCTCTGAACGGCTGATGGATCCGAATAAATAGACGGCTGTAGCGAGGCGTGTATGGTTATCGGTGGTTATCTGCTAGTGGTAAACGTTAACTCAATCTGTACTTATGCCTCGTCGACGAAAGAGAGCGAGATTTGAACAACTTACAGAGTTTGAACGAGGGAGAATCATCGGCCTTCGTGAAGCTGGATTGTCGTATCGTGCAGTAGCCTCTCGTGTGCAGCGTAACAGCAGCACAGTGATGCGCGTTTGGAAGCAGTGGACGGACGAGTGTCGGACAACTCGGAAATCCGGGAGTGGACCCCGAAATGTGACGTCAGCTCGCGATGATAGACACCTGGTCCGCATGGCGCGGACGGACCGTACAGCTTCCTCTAGACAATTGGCAGCACTGTGGTCAATAGCTACAGGTGTTTCATTGTGTGCTTCATCAATTCGTAGACGTCTGCTGCAGTGTGGACTGCGCGCACGGACTCCTTTATACAGGATCCCCCTAACGCACGACCATCGCCGCCTGCGGCTACAATGGGCCAATCAGCATAGAGACTGGCGTGCTGATTGGCAGCATGTCGTGTTTTCTGACGAATCCCGCTTTAATTTGTGGTACCATGATGGCCGCATTCGTGTCAGACGCTATGCCGGTGAACGCCACCTTCCGGAGTGCATTATCGAACGCCACAGTGGACGAACACCCGGAGTTATGGTCTGGGGCGCCATAGCATATCATAGACGATCTCAATTGCTACGAATTGTGGGCAATCTGAACAGCAACCGGTATATCCGTGAAGTTCTACAGCCCGAAGCTGTTCCCTTCCTTCAAAGCTTGCCAGGCGCTGTATTTCAACAGGACAATGCCCGCCCTCATACTGCTCGGATTGTTAAATCCTTCTTTGCAGCGCAGCAGGTACAGCTTCTTCCTTGGCCTGCGTGTTCCCCGGATATGTCGCCAGTTGAACATGTGTGGGATGTCATTGGTCGGCGTCTTGCTCGTGATCCTCGTCCTGTTGCGTCTGCAGACGAACTTTGGGTACGCGTACAAACGATATGGAATGCTCTTCCTCAGTCAGACATTCAAACTTTGTTTGACTCCATGCCACGTCGTGTAGCAGCACTTATTGCGGCGCGTGGTGGCCACACAAAATACTGATTCTGATCTCTTGTTCTTGTTTGTTTGCTTTGAACATTTAATCATTTATTTGTACCACTACCACTCAACTGTGTATTAAATTGCATTCAATTATGACGATTCCTTCTTGGTGTTGCAATTTTCACAAACGTGAGTGTATGATAAACAGCACGATATGCATCCTATAATCAAGAATTTAGAATGCAAATAATTTTCATGTGTGATATCTTAAGGAACAGAACCTGATTGAAATGTTTTCAGAGTAATACTATGTCTTCAAAACATGTTTCAGAATAAACGTATTCTGAAGACATACTATTACTAAAAAAAGAGAGAGAAAGAATGTTTCGAAATAAACATATATTTCCCTCTTTCCTTATATATATATATATATATGTATATATATATATATATATACATATTTAATACGATGGCCATTATTGTAATAAGATGACTTGTTGAAAGTAAGTTGCGACAAATTGGCGTTGGAGAGGTTTTACTGCGTAGTTAGAAAGATGACATTCGAAGAGAGACATAACAGTAAATAACAGCCCACAGATAATTTTATTCTTTGATAATGAGCATCATCACTATGGATACGCTATGCATCCCACAATTTGACACAGCTTACCTTTCTGAAGCAATGGACGAAATTAGAAAAGTAAACTCTGCGTGCTTAACGGCAAAACGAGGCAGCGAAAAGCAGCGGAAGATAAGAGAGAGTTGCAATGTAATTACCCTTTTTATACCGAATTCCATTTCAGATCACATGACAGATTAATGTCCATGTGTTGGGTTCAGATTTCGTCGATAAGTGCGCATCAGAACTGCAGAGAGCTTAGTTAGCAAAATTATTGCTCTGTTATTTTTAAAATCAAAGACGGGAGCTGTTGAAAGGCTATTATTAATTTATTATTTAAAAGATAGATTAGATATTTCATATTTTAAATCGTCATAACTTCTGTGGATTGCGTCATTTCTAGATCAATCTATCTCGCATGACTTGCGTAACGCTATGACGTAACTAATTCCGAACCTATACTCACAATTTTCAGAATTAAAACTTTTCTAAACTAAACCAAAACCTTCCTCTTGCTGAGCTGATTAAACAATTACAATTATTTTTCATTTACACAGGTTAAAGGAGGAGACATCCTTTTAGACGGAGAAGCAGAGCAGCCGGAATATTTTATCAGTGGAAGCTAGCATAAGAAGGGGATTAATTAATTCGCCAGAGTATGACCCGAGTATGTGCGATTCTAGAGACAAGCTATGATTGGTTAATAGTTTTGGATGCCTTTTAAAAGCAAGGTTACGTAACGTAGAAAAATCTCGAATTTGGGAGAACAGATGAATTCAGAGGGGAGCACCAAATTGAGAATGTTAAATTTCAGATCGCCAATTATTTTTTAAAGCAACTACGTATTTTGTTGTATCTTACTTTATTTTAAGATATATCTCAAAATACGCTTTCAGAATTTTCTTTCCAACAGGAAAATATATTCCAGAAATATACTGTGGGTTTTGTTTAATTTATTTAACAGTTATTTTCATGCCCAACCATCTTTTCTATCGTTCTCGTTCTCAACTCATACTTTCTGCCTAGAATGCAAATTAACTAGAATCCGTGTATCCAAATGAGGTAAAAAGAAGTTAGTATTTAAAGAACAGTTTTGGAAGGTGAAATCAGAGCGTGGTCTGTCTGTTTGAAAGCCACGACGCTAACTTTCGATTCTCTAGACTTTTCTGGTGTTGAGCTATTCTTGCCATTAGGCTTGTTGACGCCGACTTTAGAATCAGAGTCAGCTTTCACGACAGTTAACCTGTGAAGCCTTTAGGCTGTATTTAATTTCATTACTTTTAAGCTATTCATTACCTTTTGAAATAAGCCAAAAGTGTTGGCTTTTATAAGCACGAATTGGTACGGACTGTAAACTTTATTTCAGCTAATAAATGGTTCTTTACATCCTTCTCCTTACTTTGTAATATTTTAAGGGAGTTTGAGATAATTCAACAGTATTTAATGTCGGGAAAATTTTATGTTAGCTGAGCAAACCAGACGTTACAATACGAATTTTGCCGTAAATGGGTAAACAGAAGAACAAATCTAAAACTCTCGACTGAAAAAGAGATCTGACATCATATAGCAGAAAATTTGACTGATTACTACAAATTCCATTTATTCATTCAAAACTGAAAAATGCATTTCTGTTTCCTGGTAGATAATGTAAATCGAGCTACGTTTCAGAATAGACAAGCAGCTGATTTACAAACTGTATGCTTAGAGTATATTGGAAATCGAAACTTAACGTACAGAGAAATTTTAAAACTCAATTAAAGCTGCCGCGCGCCGTCCCGACTTTCAATTTCCATTCACAATTGCAAAAGCCAATAGAGGGATCTTAGGAGCTAAAGCTAACTTTCTAATAAATTTAACCACTTATTGATCGGAATAAAAGAAGATTACCTGATGAGATAACACTGCGGGAGGTTTGTTGCCTCGCTTTCTAGCGATAATAAAAGCGGCACGTTAAAAACAGTAACAAAAGAATCTAATCTGATTTTGCTTTGTTGTTCAATATCTAAAGATTATATTCCTTTCAAAACTGAAGTATGATGAACTCTTTTACCGTAATTGAAAATCAAGCAGTCCAGTCAGAAGCGAGACAGGTGAGGAATATCGGGGACATCAGTACTTTGCTACGATATCCAGGCAGATATGATCACACGTCCGCCACTATATAAATCTCATTACTTACTTAAATTAGTTGATATTGTTGTCGATGTAGCGGAGACGTGCTACAACCAACTTCACTCGAAACGACGGGCAATTGCTAAATGAAATTTTAAACAATTAATTACTGGAAATCCATCTCAAAATCTAAATCATGCGTCACCAATTTCTAAATGTTTAATTATTTTCCATTTGATTGCGAAGCAAAGGAGAAGAGAAAATTCTGTATATCTTCTATACATTATAAGGTATTGCTTCCGCCTTCTTAGCATACCTTCGCTGTGTAGTGGTCAGCATGCTCGGGGCGTATTCGAGAGGTCCGTGGTTCGAGTCCCGGCGAAGGTATTGCTCATTTTCCCTCTCTCCTGATTTTATATAACCTTATGTCTCTACAGTGGCACCCGAACTAAAAAAGGTGGTGGATGATGATTCTCCACCACCAGGATTTGGCGATTGGGTCCTCTAAACCCCCAGTCACACTTTAAAAGGGGAGTATATAAAGTATTTCTTCCGCCTTCTTAGCATGCCATGGTGTAGCTGTCAGCAGGCTCGGCGCGTATTCGAGAGATCCGTGGTTCGAGTCTCGGCGAGGGCATTGCCCATTTTTCATATCTCCTGCTTCCAAATGAAACCTAATGTCTCTACAACATATTCAAGTCTTTCAAATGATAATTTTCTTTCTATTTTGTCAGAAAAATTTTTTTTAGAAAATTGACCCTTTAAGCCTTTTACTAAATATAAAGCAGTAGCAATAAATCGATACTAATCTGTTTGATGAGAAACAGAATATCATTATTATTCTTAATCTGCCAGCAGTAGAATAATATTGGTTCTTGTTCTGTTTCCCATAGCTTAAGCAACTTGTCGACTGCAGCGTTTTCATTTTCTATCGCCAAACAAAAAGCTACAATAAAGGAAATTTTTTGAAATTTTTTTGCATCGATTTTACCCGTTTCTGCGCTTTTATTGCATGGCCTACTTGCTTGCATTCCTTATTCAACGAAAATATATCTCTGTAAAATGACTATAAGGATCATTATAAACAATATTATGTGTTATAGTTACAGGTATTCAGATACAAATGTGTGGAGCACCAGAAATTCACCATTGATCATACAGGTACAGTTTCACAGACTAACTATGCAGTTTCGTCCCAGTTTTGACGGAGAACACCCCAGGTATGGCCCAAGGGTGTCCCCCATTTTCTTTATAACTCGACAGCACTTTCGACTCGACCAGGTTTTGCGTGACCCTATGCCACACAGACAATATACATTCACAAACAGCCACTCTTTCTCTGGGATTCGAACCGAAGTTCATTGGTAAGGCATTTAGCGTCAATAGCTACTATACCGATCAAGACGGTATTAGATATTAATAAAAAATATTTGGCAAACTTATAATGGGTAATAAGAAGATCCTCTGTTTGTATATTTGTATATCGCTTGTTTTGCAATATGAGTATGTTCGGTACACAAAAGAAGATTAGCTACATATAAAAAGAAGATCAACTACTTGCATATCCTATGTTTTGGAATAGGAATATGCTGGGTGAGTAAAATATGTTATTAACTTTTTATTGAAATAAAAAGTTTCTCAAAATAAACTCTAGCTGGTGTTTTCTCACCTAACTCTAAAACTAAATGTTAAAGTTCTGAATGGAAGTCCGAAACGTTTTTTAAAAAATGTCGCGTAAAAATTCAGTGATAGAGCTAAAAAATTTCTGGAGGAATAAAGAAATCATTTACTATTTGCTATATTGAGCTACAAGGAAACACTGCCACTGTCAATACTAATTAGTCTGAAGCGATTATAGGAAAAAATCACTCTTTTACAAATGCAAATTCAAAAGGCTCTCAGATTGGCGGATCTGAAAGACCTAAACTCCTCCTTTGTCTACACCATGAAGTTCGAATCGGCTCAACGAGCGTTTCAAAAAGATCGCCATTCTATTAGAGCGGCTCAAATAGATCCAAATTTTGACGTCGCAAAACTGAGAGAAGAGATCAGAGAGATTCGGAAGGCGTTAAAAAGGACGAATAAAAGCAATACTGGAAAGAAAACAATCAAGTGCTAGAAGTGCGGACTGGAAGGGCATCTCCGCAGGAACTGTCACATGAACCAAGATCGAGATCTCTCTCCGGGGAAACCAAACCAGGAAAATTTAAAATGCGTCAATCTCATGCGGCCAGGCAGAGATGCAGCTTCTTTGAAAGTTCTACAGATTTCTTCAATGAGCGGCGGAGATAATGAATTGTTCGACGAAGGATACGTGAATAAGCATCTTTGTAAAACCATAAAGGAAAACGATAGGGGAACAAATATAACCATCGTTAGAACAGATGATAGCTCAGGAATTGAACGAAACGTTACGCTGAGCTCCGCCCTGTGTGATAGTAGCAAGGATAGTAGCAATGACAAGATCGCTATTGAAGGCAAAGTTAGCATCCCTATTACCTTCGGAAATAAGACCTACCAACACTTAGCTTTCATCGCTAACATCGCGGCCAAATTAATACTCGGACTGGAGATTTTGCGAAAGTACACTGGACTTTAAGCATAACGGGATGCACTCTACAAAGGTAGATATTACTGTGTCTGAAATGAAAAACAGCCTTCTTTCAGCTCACCAAGTAACAATAAAAACAGATGTCACCATCCCTCAGATGACAGAATTACTAATAACCGGCTCAGTAGAAAAGAATAGCTTCAGATTTAGAGTAATTGAATACCCTGAAAATAGCCCAAGAAATAGTGTCCTCACATTAGTAGACTTGTCGAAAGACTTCGTCCTTGTGACAGTGGCAAATGTCAGTCACAGACCGAGAAGCTTCCAACAGGGTGAAGTGCCACCAACGTGCACTCTAGTTACTTGCGTTTACAAACCTCCACCTGAAATTCCAACTGAGAAATTAATGGAAGAACTTCACCCTCCGATCAAGCAACATCCCAGATGTCTGCAATTCCCAAAGCAAGAAGAGGTTGGAAATCTTCTGAAAGAGACGTAAAAAAATGTCATCATCGAACCATCCACAAATCCATGGGCATGTCCTACAATTCTCATCCAGAAAAAAGAAGGCTGTACAAGATTTTGAGTCGGCTACCGGAGACTTAATAATGTCACTAAGAAAGACAGTTATTCTCTTCCTAAGACTGACGATACTCTAGACAACCTATCAGGACACAAGTAATTTTCCACTATGGACATCAACAGCGGATACTGGCAAACGGGAATTCAGTGCGTTCACTACCGGCCAAGGATTCTGACAGTTTAAAGTTATGCCATTGGACTCTGTAACGCCTCTGCAACATTTAAATACTTGATGGAGACAGTGCTTCGTGACCTATCTTACGAATCCTGTCTGATCAACCTAGATGACATCAGTATAGTAGACCGTAGTTTCAAGGAAAATCTAGAAAATAGCAGGAAGGTGTTGCATAATTGAAAGATGCCAACTTCAAGCTGAGTCCTTCGAAATGCAAGTTGTTCCGCAGCGAAGTCACTTATCTGTGGCACGTCATCTCCGCCGAAGGCGTCGGCATAGATCCAGAGAAGGCGTCAGCAGTTAAGGACTGGGAACGTACTGTGTATATTCATCAACTACCGAGCTTCCTGGGACTCTGTGCCTGTTCTAGAAGATTCGTGAAGGATTCTTCAACATCGCAAGACCTCTGAATAAATTAACAGAGAGTAAACAAAAATTCGTATGGACTGAGAATGCGAAAAGTCTTTTTATCAGTTGAAGGGCCATTAGCATTTACGTCCGTGCTCGCACATCCCCAGACCGACAAACAATTTATATTAGACACAGCTACGGGGAACGGAAGCGTGGGAGCTGTCCTTTTCAAAATGACTGATGGTCAAGCGCGAGTAATATCCTATTGGAGTAAGTGCTTATCCAAACTGGAAAGGAATTATTGCGTCACCCGTAAAGAATTGCTCGCTATCGTAAAAGTCATAAAACATTTCAATCATTATATCTATGGCAGAAAATTCTTATTGCGGACCTCAATGAGTCATGCTTTCCTAATCTGGCTATTGAATTTCAAAAATTCTGAAGGGCAAATAGCCAGATGGATTCAAAGACTCCAGGAATATTACTTTGAGATAAAATATCGTAAAGGCTCCTCCCATAGAAATGCAGATCCTTTATGCAGGAAGCCTTGTCCAGCACATTGCAGGCAATGTTCAAGAGCCGAGCTTAAAGGACTGGAGAAGCCTAGCATCCGGCAAATAACATCTTCAACAACAGTCGATCTAGATCCGTGGAGTGAAAGAAATTAGAAAAGACCAATTGTCGGATCCTGACGTTAAGCCAATAATAGAGCTGAAGGAATCGTCCAGTACAAAACCCAAATGGCAGGATATTTCCATCTTCAGTCCTGCGATAAAAAGGTCTGTGCTTTTTGAGACTCACTCCACTTCCGAAATAGGATCGTATATCGACTATGGGAAAGTGACCATGGAACTAATAAGAGATGGCAGCATCTGCTTCCTCGAAACCAAATGTCTGATGTTCTGAAGGACACAGGAGCCCAACAGGAGGGCATTTCGGCTATATGAAGACATTAAAGAAGTTTCGAGAATGCTTCTTCTGGAGTTCGGGTAGAATCGGTTTTGAGAAGTGGTGCCAATTTTGTGATGCTTGCACAGCCAAGAAAGGATCGAAGGGACGTAGCTGTGGAAAGCTGAGCGATACAATGTAAGAGCGCCTGTCCAGAGAATTGCCCTCGACATACTTGGACCTTTTCCATGGAAAACAGATGGTAACAAATACATTCCTTGTTGTCATGGATTATTTTACGAAGTGGCCCGAGGCGCACCCAATTCCATACCAAGAGGCTGTCACGACAACTGAAGTTCTGTTACAGAACTAGGTGTCCATGTCTGGGACCCTCCTCCAGATTCACTTGGACCAAGGGAGGAACTTCGTCTGTATTAAAGAGACTCAGCGACTTATTGGAAGTTTAGAAAATGCAGATGACCCCGTTACATTCGCAGTCTGATGGCATGGTGAAGAGGTTTAACCGTACAATCCTGAACTACCTCTCGCTCATGGTTTTCCAAGAATCAAAAAGACTGGGATCGCAAGCTGCCCTTGTTCCTGTTTGCTTATAGTAGTGCCGTCTACGACAGCACCGACTGTTCTCCATCCCAGATGCTTTTCATTTGCGATCTCCGTCTGCCAACTGATCTGCTCTTCGGCCGCCCTCCGGAAATACGTTCCTCGCCTGAGGAGTACGTGCAAGACCTCCAGACCTGGTTGGCAACTGTGCACAGGTTTGACTGGGAGCAGATCAACATCTCAAAGGGTAGGATGAAGAAAAGATACGAAGTAAGAGCCACCGAACGTCAGTTACAGGAAAACGATAAGGTGTAGCTGTAGAATCCGAGTTGTAAGGGTATTTCTCCCAAACTGCAGCGCACTGGAAGGGTTCCTATACAATTCTCAGCAAACTAAACAACGTGATACGGATCGGTAAGCACCCCCATTTCCAAACCTAAAGTCGTTCATTATAACATATTAGCCCCATTCTATGCCCATAGTACTTACTGCTTCTTATTCTTCTGGATCCCCATAATTCGTATAGATTAATTTTCCTACATAATTTCTGTATACGGTTTGTACATATTTACTTGTAAATATTTGTTTCTCTTATTTTTGTTTCCATTATTTGTTTGTTTGTTTTGTTACCTTATGAATTTGGCTTCTGACCAAGGATTGTACTGCCCGGTACGTGCAGTCCTTGGAAGGGGGCAGTGTTGTGAATTGCCCAGCTGTGATAAGATAGCATCTCCGGAAAGGAGGTTTAGATTTGCCAGAAAATGAAAAACGGAAATGCAGGGTTGCCAGATTTGGCGCGAAATCGTGCATTTGGCGACAAAGTAGGCGATATGCCATAGACGCAGTTAGAACATTCTACAACGAATTCATACTGGTTTGCCCCAGAACGTTCTCGAAGGCAGGTCAAAAGCTAAATAAACTCTGCTTATACGCGGAGTAGCAGATTTATTTTGAGTGTTCTGAGCTCAGAAATTAGCTTGAGAGAGATCGACCGAGACGGGAACTACAATTTAGTGCTTTGCCGTGAAACTTTCTTCACCATTATAAACCTGATAGACTGTGTTGCTGATTGTTTCAGTGTGTTTACCATAGTTTTTCGACGCCTATAACGCGATTTTGGGTACTGTACTGTGAAATTCTGACGAAAATGATCTTCCAGCAATGGTGAAAGAAATGCATGGGGCAAAAAAGATTAAGAACTACTGTGTCTAAACCTTCTTTTAGAAACTCATCGTCCAAAAACAATTTCTTTTTTCAGCAATTAGAAATGAAACGGAATAACTTGGCTTCAGATAGTTCTTTAATGCTGAATTAAGCATTATTTGCTGAGTTTCGAACTGCAATTTAAATTCTGTTAACTTCGATATTTTTATACCTTTCTCCAATATATATAATCATTATTTTTTGTTTCGTGATGTCTTTTCACATTGTTTTATTAAAACACAGCAACAGTTTCTCGACAAATTAAACACATTAATTTGGAGGTGGAATTATAAAAAAAAATATTTTTCTTAAAATTGTCTGTTTTCATCAATAATTCTTCTTTTCTTTGTACTCATTTTAAAAATTTACTATCCTGAAAATATCCAACAGTGAATATATCTATACCCAGGCGCATTAGTACCAGAGGCCGAATATGTTAAACGTGATTGTCACGTGAATGCTTAAGCCTCCTTGTCGTTATTCCTTTTCCCGTGACGTCAGAACTCCTTCGTGCTTCTGTTTCAACTACGATGACAGTCCATCTTGTTTTCGTTCAGAACATTCCTTCATTGTTGCTGTGTTAACAGATGATTTATAAATTTAGTGACTTCCATCGGAGGACGTAAACTTTAACGGGATGAGATATATACGGCCCACGAGCCATGGAGCCCTATCATAAAGCATACGCCGCAGTCTCAGTTTAATATTGGGATCGTCTGACACCACGTGAGGTAGGCGTGGCCAAATCTCTTCTTGCATTGGGCAGATAGTAGTATGTTTTATGTTTTGTAAGAACTCAAGAAAAATATTATAAAAAGAATTTTTTTCTACTTGTAATCACCATATGTCGGGGTACTCAAAAATGGAAATGAAACACTGATTAACTATTCTTTTAATAATTCATTGTAAGTGAAACATTTCTTATAAATATTTTAGTAACTATATTAATTGTGGATGCGCACATACATTATAGCTTTTTCTTTCAATGATAACTTCTCCATTCAATGACTCCATTCAATTTTTGAAATGATAAGTTAACTTTGCCCACAGAATAGTTAGAAAAGGAAATGAACTTTTTTGCTTCAGAACTACGTTTTCTGAAATATGTGCTTTAAAAAAAGGGAGAGGAAATGCACCTTTCTGAAGAACTGAAACAAAAATCTCCTTTCCAGTCCTCGAAAGGAACTTTGAGAATAGAACAGAGTTTAAAAAAGAAAAAACACCGACTTCCCTTCCTATCCAAACCTTTGGAAAACTTAAATGGGGAGGTTTTATTTTAAATCGCTTTCTGCCGTTTGCTGGTTCTGCTATCAGCAGCTGATGCTCACTCTGGGAAAATCGAAGTCTCTTCAAGGAACTAAAACAATCATTTTACTTCCCTTCGTAACGGTTTTGATATCAAAATCCTGATGCCATACGTTGACGCGCAATAACAAGTGCAGGAACTAGTATCTCTGGGATCCACAAGCGCGGTGTGTTCACCTGGGCATGCATGATGTTGGCAGTCTGCCAAATAACGATCTCGCCTTGTTCGAGTATTCATTAGCGCTTTGTTTCGGCTGGCACAATTTCAATTCTGTGTTTTCCAATCACCTGAAAGCATTCCTTGCATGTGGTTGCTGTTTCTGCTTTCGCTCATTAAATATACCTCAAAGGAATAATATGGAGATTGTTATTACATCGTGAATGATATTTAATTACAGATTTTCCTGTTTTAAATGTGATGCAAAAGGCGGATGCTGTTCTGGTAACTTGCAACACTTTCCTTAGTTAATTAATATCTTTAACCATCCTGTCTGTAATTTTTATATCTTCGTAGCATCAAATATTGCTAATTATTAAATAATTTCAAGGATACGCGATCAAATTGCGTCTTCAGTGCTGTGAAAGCATAATTATATGGTTCTAAGTATGTAGAATTGAATATATAAAAATGGATAAATTTAAGTATCAAGAAAAGACGAATTTTTCTTACGGAAAAGATGCAAGATTTAATATGATATTTTTCAACATTAATATCTGACAAAATTCATCGAAAGTTGTATTCAAAGCGGGAAGACTAAAAATTAATTTACCTTTATTGAAATAACACTAGTTGTGTTCTGTAGAAATGTTCTGATTCTCTTCATTCGAAATTAACGATGAGTAGAATGTGAATTTGGCCAATTTATTACTATTTGTCACATTTTAATACTTCTCATAGCAAATGCTCATACGGAAACTAAGATTTATGAGCATATACGATGTATGGATAAAAGCATAAATTATGAGCAGTTTCATCGGACTGCCATTTCTCTTCGTATCGGAATTTCCTTAGTTTACTATGCCTGTGACAAGTTCTCTTCAGAAAATTCTACATGAAAACAAATCACTGAACCATGCTTGTTTGTTTAATTATGGTAAAGCACTGGAGAGCTATCTGCCTAAGGGGATGGATACCTCCGTGGAGTACATTTTAAATGGAACTTTCTCTTACATACTTTGCACATGGGAAAAACACGAGAGCGCTTGTACAACTAGTCTGTTTTCCGGGATTTGAACCTCGGACTGAACTACCAGTGCTCAACAGCTTTAATGCTCGGCCACTAGTGGGCCCACTTAAAAATGTCCACTTACGAACACCAGCCTCTGGTACCGGTACGGAACTTCGTTGATGCGGAATGTTTTATTCTAGGAAATGTACTGGATATATTTTATAGATAAATAAAATAAAAAATATAAAAATAAATAAGATAAAATAAAGGATCAGTAATTTAATGTTTTTGAAAACTTTCCATGGAGAATTAAATATTTTAAATATATTATTTTGCATAAAGAAAAGAAATGTCTTCGAGAAGTTTTGTTTAGATTAATAAATTTTGATGAAGCCCTCAAGTACTTAACGAAATATACCTACCAAATTTATTGCGATACACGTTTCTAATTTAAATTTATAATTTGTTACTTCACTTCGCCTTTCATTTATGCTAAACAAAAGGAAAAACGAATCTTTCAGGGATTGAGAGTTTTTTAATGATATTCCCATGACTAAACTATGACTCCCATGCAGAAAGCTGTCAGAAGAGAACATCTATACTCCCTCAACACCACATGACGTCCCTTTACGAAACAGGAGATTAATCAAGTGACCGAATAAAAAAGCATCTCTTCCTTATGGCCTGAATTATACTACTCTAATATTCTCAAAATAACATACAGCTCTTGCCCTTCATTCTTTTCTGAAATATTTTAACCGTCTGCTTAAACACCAACTTTTTCCAAAATTTTTCAAAACAGATCAAGGGATTTTCTTCCTTAAAAAATACGCAAAGACCCACTTATAATTATCACTTACTACAAAATCTTACTACATCTATAGTCAGGTTACAGCCCTATGCCATAACCTCAAACTGCAAATCTCTGAAGAGAAATCAACGGCCCTGATAATCCCTAAGGAGCTTACTAGCTCTACAGGAAAACTGTGCATCAAGCTTGAAGAGCATCGAGATCATTGCGGAATCAAAATTCCTGGGTCTTATATGGTAATAAACAACAAAGGACTGACATAGATCCCTCACCGACATTACTTAAGAACTAAATCTGAAGGCTGCCATGAATGGCTCGTCAGTTACAAGGGGCGACGTGGGAAGAAAACCCCAACATTCGCAAAGCTCTCTGCACTACTGTTATTGAGAATACCATCCTTTATGCAACTGTCATCTAGCTCACCCACTGAAAGGTCGGAAATAAAAACAATTTCTCACAATCAGATGGCCATTTGCTTTAAACCGAGACCAGGCATAGAGGAAAACAGCCACCAACACCCTCACTGTCCTTGGACTGATTCCCATAGACTGATTCCCCTCCATAATCGAGCAGAACAGGAGGCCGCCTACACCATGCCATACAGCTAAGATGGGATACTAATTTCCATAATTAACATTCAGCCCAATACAGAATAAATGTCCTATCTACCTCATGCTCACGCACCCAGGGCTTAAGGGCATAGGCACACATGTTGAGAGCAATAGCAATCAGCACCATAAACACACACAAGGAGCTGACTTTACCATCTTTATGGATGGTTCCAAAACCTTCGATGAGTAGGCAACGTCTTTGTACCATTCAATGGCAAACGTACAAAGTTTCACGTTCACACTTGGGAGGATTATCTACAACTCTGGAACAGTGTCTTCCATAACAAATGCCATTGAATACCCTCTGGTTTCGTCCTCATCTTTCATTATTATTTACTCAGACAGCATTTCTATGTTTTTGGCAGGCTTAAACCATAACCACTCCTCTCCACTCATTGTCAATATACAGCATTTTCTGCAGAGCAGTATCCATAAATACATACAACTAGTATGGGTCAGAGCCCAAGCAGGCCTGACACATTTGCTACAGAAGGGAGTAGTAACATAAAGGCAGAGAAAATCAATTTCAAGTCAGAGGGAACCGACACCTCCCTCTTACTTGAAAAAAGAGCTGCTTCAAAAAGCCACCCGGAAATGATAACAGGAATGGCACTGTGGTGATACCAGTGCAGTAGACGTGCACACGATTTCTTCTTGAAAGTCAACCTTAGAAGAGACGTGATCACCAATTTTGTCACAGGCCAAGAACAGTTTTCTCTTTATTTCTTTCGCTTTGGCATTTAGGAAACTGCAACGTACGTCTACAGCTCCCCAGACCATTACGTCTATCAATGCCCTCTCACCAGCGTAACTCGCCTACGTCAGTGCTTCAGTGGTGTGAACATTCACATACAGCTTATTATACAATTTGAAAATATAACGCTGATTTTTGTTACTTGACTTCTAAATTAATATTTGCTCGCGTGTTATTGTATCTTAACCATCATCTGTTAAGTTTGCATTAATACTCCAAAACTTTGCACAATCTGTCAACCTCATTTTAATATCCAAGTAAATTTTCGGTAAATAAATACACTCACGTTTGTGAAAATTGCAACACCAAGAAGGAATCGTCATAATTGAATGCAATTTAATACACAGTTGAGTGGTAGTGGTACAAATAAATGATTAAATGTTCATAGCAAACAAACAAGAACAAGAGATCAGAATCAGTATTTTGTGTGGCCACCACGCGCCGCAATAAGTGCTGCTACACGACGTGGCATGGAGTCAAACAAAGTTTGAATGTCTGACTGAGGAAGAGCATTCCATATCGTTTGTACGCGTACCCAAAGTTCGTCTGCAGACGCAACAGGACGAGGATCACGAGCAAGACGCCGACCAATGACATCCCACACATGTTCAATTGGCGACATATCCGGGGAACACGCAGGCCAAGGAAGAAGCTGTACCTGCTGCGCTGCAAAGAAGGATTTAACAATCCGAGCAGTATGAGGGCGGGCATTGTCCTGTTGAAATACAGCGCCTGGCAAGCTTTGAAGGAAGGGAACAGCTTCGGGCTGTAGAACTTCACGGATATACCGGTTGCTGTTCAGATTGCCCACAATTCGTAGCAATTGAGATCGTCTATGATATGCTATGGCGCCCCAGACCATAACTCCGGGTGTTCGTCCACTGTGGCGTTCGATAATGCACTCCGGAAGGTGGCGTTCACCGGCATAGCGTCTGACACGAATGCGGCCATCATGGTACCACAAATTAAAGCGGGATTCGTCAGAAAACACGACATGCTGCCAATCAGCACGCCAGTCTCTATGCTGATTGGCCCATTGTAGCCGCAGGCGGCGATGGTCGTGCGTTAGGGGGATCCTGTATAAAGGAGTCCGTGCGCGCAGTCCACACTGCAGCAGACGTCTACGAATTGATGAAGCACACAATGAAACACCTGTAGCTATTGACCACAGTGCTGCCAATTGTCTAGAGGAAGCTGTACGGTCCGTCCGCGCCATGCGGACCAGGTGTCTATCATCGCGAGCTGACGTCACATTTCGGGGTCCACTCCCGGATTTCCGAGTTGTCCGACACTCGTCCGTCCACTGCTTCCAAACGCGCATCACTGTGCTGCTGTTACGCTGCACACGAGAGGCTACTGCACGATACGACAATCCAGCTTCACGAAGGCCGATGATTCTCCCTCGTTCAAACTCTGTAAGTTGTTCAAATCTCGCTCTCTTTCGTCGACGAGGCATAAGTACAGATTGAGTTAACGTTTACCACTAGCAGATAACCACCGATAACCATACACGCCTCGCTACAGCCGTCTATTTATTCGGATCCATCAGCCGTTCAGAGGGCGCTGCTCAGCATACGCATGCGCTACGGATTTGCAATTCTAATCATTTGCATATCATGCGCTACTTTGCATTTCCTGAAAATTTCAGCTCACTCGCGTAAGTCCTTCATGGTGTTGCAATTTTCACAAACGTGAGTGTATATGTCAAACTATCATCACAACTGCAGCCCTGGGACAGGGCATTTTCCGGTCATATAAAACCTTTACTCACTGAGATACCCCCTTTATTCAACACTCAATGCAGAACTGCCGCGCATTCCGTTCGCAGTTTGAACTCTTAGAGCAATATAGTGTGATCCTGCGAATTACAATGAACGGAGAATCGCGAACTTTAACAAACTAGTGTACACACAGTGTGAATTTAAATTGCTCAATGCTCCATTCATACAAAACTATCATGTGCAAAGATCTGACTAATGCATGGACTATCTAGGTTTTACTACATCTATTGCACCATAATACTTCTCTCTTTAGCATACTTGACATTTACAATATAATACTCGTTACCCTTTTATCATTAATAGTCAAACTAGCTCATGTTATATTTGTTATAACTCTAGCTCTGGCCTTTAAGCTAGCTTTTGTTATATTCAAATATCCTCTTTGTACTTCACTCATTGTATTTGTATTCGCCTGAACTCCCGAAAGATTCTGCCATGGGGCTCCAGGGAGTTGTTGCTTCTAGCCAGAGGAGGAAGTACGACGTATATCTGCTTTTCTCTGTTAGCCACCAGGTGTCCCCGTCCTCCGTCACCTGTCACCTGCATTCTCCCTCGGAATTCCAATTAGGGCAGAAGTTTAGCACTTTGCAGGTATAGGTAATACCTAATATATTTGCACGGATACACAAGTTCCAACCTTACTTCAACCTGTACCTGTACTGCCGTACTAAATGCCACTGATCATAATTGGCTCCAAACGCAGAGGTTCATTATATCTCCTACATTGTGGTGTCATCAACAGAAAAGAATCTCCATGAGTTCTAAATGCTATATTATATTTATTGCTCATATTTTTAGCGTACATTTCCCTTAATGTGTTGTTGTTGATTTCTACCTCATTGTTTTTATATATACTTTGTCATTAAATGTGTTTGTTGAGTGGCAGAAACAATACAGTGCCAAAAAATATAAGTCATTTTCATACAATTTATGCCACTTTTAAAACGACCTATTCACTAGAATCCTTCACTAGATACAAGATATTAGAAAAAAAAGCAACTGAAATTAAACCTACTTGTGCAACAGTGAGTTTTCATTGTGGTAAAATGTAAAAGCCACTTTTGCTATTTTTAAAGTTTCTCACCTGCTTACAAATAAGAAAAATCTTTTCCAAGACAGTGACTTCAAAAACAAATATTTTTAACTAATGCCGATTGCTTGTTTGAGGGACATTCCAACAATGTATGATTATGTTAGCATTATAAGACTTATAGCTGTCAGATAACATTATCACATGAAGAATCCATGCGATTTCAAAATGTATGCAAACTCACTTAAAGCCTGACTAGGAAATATGTGACTAGTTCTTATTACAATTTCACTAGTCTACGATAGATCAGACACTGCGCAGTTAGTAGTTATGGTGCAAATGCTATTTAGTAACTTTATTCTTAAAGAAGATTTACTGAAAATATTATCTACGAAAGGGCCAGCAAGAGGGAAAGATGCTTACAACATATTTACAGCATACACAAAGTCTAGAGATATGCCTCTGCACAAGCTGTCGGCGGACAAGTAACACTTCGTAAGGAGCAAAGAAGCGTTCCTGACGAAAAGGGATCTATCTGTACCTATTTGCTCTCGAAATCGATTGAGATCTTTACATAAATCTACGCCAAACTAAAGGTTCTTGTGTTATAAGGTTAGAATGAACACCCAATTACATACAGGATGTAGGCATACAAGATGTAGGGTGATTCAATTCATAAAGAATCATCCCTTTACATCCTGTATGCCTTCGTGGTGTAACGGTTAGAACACTCGGCGCGTATTCGAGAGGTCCAGGCAAGAGCATTGCTCATTTTTCATGTGCTAACAGAAATAGCTGCATACATTGCCGAATTTATTCAAGCAAGAACTCAAGAAATAGACCTAGAAATTTTGGATCTTCAAAATGCCATTGCCTTTAATTCCAATGTATCAGATTAAAATTTTTGCAATATAGCTAACAGAAACAAATTTCCATTCCTCATAAAAGCATCAGACAAGAGAAAATCGTTTTTTGGTTCCACATACTTGTGTGAATTATTATTTTCGACGTTGAATATCAGAAAATCAAAGTTCAGATCTCGACTTACATATGAATATCATTATAATTGCTTACCAGCAG
>KK113205.1:189060-207889 GCA_000611955.2 Stegodyphus mimosarum
TTTACCATATTGTCTGTCAAATTTAATCATATTTCTAAGTCAAAATTTAAGTACATCAAAGAATCGTGAAATAAATAAGAATTTTAATAAATTTCAGTGTTTATATTTGACAAAGTGTGAAATATATAACGTAGTGCAGTGCATTATAGAGAGAAAACAACAAGGTTAGAGTAGTTTTAATATACACTCTGATATGAAATGAGTGGAAAGTTTTAGACTTTTTAAGCAAAGGACGAGTTTCCAATGTAAATTTTAAATCAAAGTCTGAATAAGAAAGAATAGTAAAACAAATCTCCTTAAATTTATTTTAAACCCGAGTTTGTTACGAGCTAAAAATTAAGTTGAAATCTGCTGTGAATAAAAATTTAAACAGGAAATTTCTGGGCTTTCAGTTAGGAAAATAAATTCTAGAATTCACTAGAAATATATGACTCTCAGTACATAGCTAAGGAACTAATGGAGCAGCCTTCATTCTCATTTTACTTATCTTCCAATTTAGGGTGGTTGACTTATGTACGTTAATTTAAATTAACTTACTCCGGTCAGCACAGCTTTTTACGTCCTATTAATTAATTATAAATGCTAATTTTAATATGCTGTCAAAAGATTGCTTCAATTACAAAATCAGATACAAATTCACATTCAAGCACACATGCCGCAGTTATCAGTGAATCAATCACTCAAGTCAGCCTCAATCTTTGAATCTGTACCTAATTTATTTTATTCATTTGTTAATTAACATGCGAGAGTTAACTGAAAGAAAGCAGATTGAAGCAGGAAGATAAAAGATTAGCTAGCAAAGTAAACGAATCTTCAATTTGATCTTAATGTAGTTTTCACAGAGAGGTATTTGGCAGAAATGTTTGTTAATTGATCATTTCTTCTACATATACTTAATTCATATACTTCTACATATACATATAATTAATTGTTAATCTATTTTTCATATATACATTAACAGCTTCTATATATTCTACCTAATTTTAATGACTGAATCTATTCTAAAATGCCACGTTATTTTACTTGTTACAAAAAGGCAAATATGTGAAACATTTCATGTTATTGTTCCCAGTTTTACAATATATTATGCATGATTATTTTAAAATATATAAATAATAAACGATAATTATATTGCTAGCTGTTTAAAATGAAGTGAAGTAAAACACTAAATATAAATTATCTTAATGTTAATACAGTACGTCCACATATTATTTACGTAGTAAACCAAAAATGGTTTTAAATCACTTTAAAAAATCTTTTTTAAACTCAAATTTTTATAATAATTAAGGTTTTTTACTCCAGTTCTCGCATTATTTTGTATCCAATTATTGGAAATTTTATTCATCCATTTATGTTCTCAAAATTACAAATTCATTTGATACTTTTCTCTAAAAGAAATTTTAATTATTGAAAACCGAATTAAATTATGCTATAGTAATAAAATTAATGTAGTTTTTTATTGGGAGAACAATATAAAAATCACTTTCGACATTTTTTCAAACAATGAGATTCCCATTCCATCCATGGTTTCAGCAACGCACATAGATGCTAGGTTATTTCTAATATGGGGAAGATTTTTCTAAATATTCATTAAATTAACTAGTTAAAATCTTTTCTAATTCACAGGCATACTAAAAATATCAACTAAAGCGAAAAATCACAAAATTAAAATTCCTTTTACAGTCACGGTTACGGTTAACTAACGTTACGAACGTAAAGAATGCTGATATATGAGAGATCGGTGCAAAAGTTCTTCCATTTTGACGTCGAACGACAGATGAATAGATTAGGCAGACTACAGGCTTCGCATCATAGCCGCCAAAGTGCGCACCTGAAACTAGCAAGAAGGGCAACAGTTCTGCCTCCGCATTCCACAGGAATCTCTGAACGAAGCTGTTTACTCCACGAGATGAGTAGAAATAACGCCCACGCGCTATAAACGAATGCCGCGATCGATATTGGGGGGGGGAGGCAAGAAACGGCGGTCACAGTGAAAAAAGCTTCCACAAAAATGAGATCTCCGGGTGTTTTGTTTAGCCTTTTCCTTCCCTTTCTCAGAAAATGCCGATACTTAGAAATTTCTCAGAAGAAAAGAATTCGATGTAAAATACCTCTATACCTTTGTCAACTCTGTTTATTCTGAAAACAAAAAGCTTTTATTATTTCACTCTGTTTTGATCGGATAAAACAGCCTTACCTATTCTTGGACGGCGGGAGACTTTCATTAGCATTCTCTGAGAAGTGATGTAGCTCCATTCTTCCAAAAATAGAATAATGCATATAAAATTCGCTTGAAAACCTGGAGCAAAATATTTTGTATGCATACAAATCTGTCAAGTCAGTGTAACATAACTGATGCATATTCTGACGAGGTTGTTTTTATACGCAGTGTAACAGAACACCAGTATACTTAGAATTTAAGGTAAAATCATTTTCTTTAATCTGTAAAGAGCATGGTCTCTTTTACCATGATGTCATTTTCAGTTCCTCTAAACAAACCATATACGTGGACATTCGTTTAATATATACAAGCAATTGCTTCTCAATTATCTTTAAATCTATTCTTCAATACGCTGAAGAACACCAAAATGTATTCCTTAACTTCTGGACAAGTATATCATAAATGAAAGCTGAAACAGGTTAATTAATAACTGAAATACGTGAAGTAGTTTTTTAGTTGATTTATTTCCAATTGCAAGGGATAAAGATAACATTTTACAAGTAAGAATACACGAAATAGAAAAAATTCAATATTTCATCAGGCATTTTGTGCTTCGCTATCCCACAACCTCGGAGACATCACGCAATGCCAAGCATCTCATAATGTGGCTTCTGTTCACTTCTTCATCTTCTACACATAGCGAACAGTTCGACAAGTTTGAATTCAGCAAACCTTTTGGATGAGATTCATCTGCTGTTTTTAAATCTGAAATGTTTTACAGCTCTTAGAAGAGATGCGAGTAGACAGCAGCTCATTCCATCTAAATTCCAACTATTTACGAATGTACAGTTTTGCAGAATGGCAAGAGCTTATTAAGCTCAGCGATTGATTTGTTCTTAAGCCCTACTTTACGGACCTATTGGAACCGATAGATAAATCATATAAGATAGATGCAAAGCGATATGTTTCAGCTTATCTCAAACCTTTCACGATATCTTGATTTACTAATTGAAAGAGAATCATAATTCTTATTTTCATTATTATATATTTTGGTAGCTATATTTAAAATATTCAAATTAGATTGTTACTTATTTTATGATTCCTCTTCTCTATAGAGAAGAATTAAAACAAAGTAAACATTAAATTCTTTTACAGTTTCATCTCTTTATAGTTCTTCTGGCTAGTAAAATCAGGTCTCATTCTGTCAGAAGATCCTCTTCATTAACAAAAATAGGGTACTACGTATTTAGAAAGTAGAAATCGCCAAAGCTTTAGAATAAACCGAACTCTGGTAACCATGCGCATAACAATTATTCAGGCAACCATGCGTTTCAAAAATATTGAGTTTCCAATGTCGCCATTTTCGTATGAGTTCTTTTTGTTGCATTGCAAGTTCCAATGGCTTTTATAGGAAAATTATGATTATTTTCTGTCTTAAACTCGATTTTAAAATTTATGCTCGTAGGATTTTCCTAAAATAGAAAAAAGAGGGGTGACATTTTTGATTGCTAAACGAACAGTGCTTCGAATTCTTTCTCAAAGCAATTGCTATGAAATTTCCGCAAAAAAGAAGTTTGTAACTAGGTTTACTGATTGCCTTTTGGAATAAATATATATGAACTCAATATGTAACTGAGAATGTATTCGTAATAATATGTATGTATGTATGTTATATACATTTTTTGCAATAAAAGTAATTGTTTTTCTTCCGTAAAAATCGCTGAACTACGTAAGGTGCAGCCAAATACGTAAGTACTTTAATTGGAACTTACTAGTCTCATAAGGTCTCAAAACAGATCCTAAAAAGGTATCTTATAAGGTCTTAAAAATAGATCTTAAAAGTTACCCACGAAATTTTAAATTTAAGCTAAACCTGATTTTTAATACCTTATAAGTAGTACTTGGTTTTTAAGATATTCTATTTTGAGGTTCTTAGGTATTAACGCAACCACCCGTGGCCCAATTTGACGAATTTTTATAGATGGAAAGGTAAAAGTTATAAAGTTATCAGATGCAAGATGTTGTAAAACGGTAAATATTACCAAGATACGAAACTAAAATGTACTTTATCAGATTAAATGCAAGTTTTACTTGTTAAATAAGGATAATTTAATGTATTAAATGAATAAAACGCTTACAATCGTCTCCAAATCTTTCTGTATTTTTTTTCACTGTTCTCAAATACACAGAGATCTCTTTTCGCTTAAAAAACATCAGAGAACTGCAGAGACTCGGCATCGTGTATGCCCTTGCATTATCTGCTATCTACCAAAGCATCTCCTCGTATTCCCTTTACAGATTTTATGACAAAATCCTGTAATTCTGCAGAAATTTTGCTGAACTTTCTTCCATTACTGGGAAGTTTCACAATTTACTATTTTAAAACTAAGGGCAAAACAATCACGATTTGTTTAAAAAACCGAACTTCGAATACAACCAAAAGCACACATTCGAAAATGGAACGTTGCTTGACTGAAGGATTGTTATAAAGTATGATTGCCTGAACAATGGTTATGCGCATAGTTGACAGAGTTTGGCGCATTCCGAAACTTTTACGCTTCTTCTTAAAGTGATTGAGATAACATGCAAATACCAGTCGCCCAGACGGTACAATGGCTAGGGGGGCTTGACTGCGATGCCGAAAGGCCCGGGTTCGAATCCCGGAGACGGCATGGATGTAAAATTGTCTGTCCCTTCATGGGAGATAACGGTGGTCACCTGTTAGGTGCATTTACAATGAAATGGCCACCGCTTCTGACCTAAGTAGTGGCTAATGCCATTATAGGCAAGTGCTCGCCATTGTAAAAAAAAAGTATATGTAAATACCTTTGTGCTTTTCTTTGCTGTTATAAAAAAATTAAAACTTGGGACCAGTTTTTTACAGTACAGCAAGTGGTGAATTATTTTCAAAGCTGAAATTCTACCATAAAAAAATCTGATGTGTGCACCACATGACTTCCTTGTACGGAATTTACACTCATTTATCCTGTCATTCATTTAAACTAATTTCCATGAATTTCATTAGTCATATTTCTCATTCAATTAATTCAGTTCTCACTTCGCGAGAAGGCAAAAATATATATAAACTCAAAATATCTAGATTGAAACCTATAGAAAAACATAAAACACCAAATACAGTTAAAACAAATAAAAATTTTTTACGATTAAAATTACTTTTTCTACGCAAAACAAGCAATTCGGCCAACGGGCAAGAAGACAGATTTTTCGGTGTAGGAAACTAAAAGTTTACTTTTGGTCTCACTCGGCAAAAAGACATTGAACGCGTAGAAACTGACTGAATTTGTTGTGGACGTTATGCTGAGTCAATATAGGGAATAATTTAATAATTAAAATGATAACTCCAAAATAGATTAAGCATAATTTGATTCGCAATAACAAAAGAATACGTTACTTTGCTGTTGCGAAGGTTAGTTTCTCTAGATTGGCAACAAATCCACTATTCTGCTAAGTTTCAAATGTAAACAAATATGGCATATGTACGTACGCACAGACGCCACGAAAAAAAAATCTCTTCAGAATCCATTTTAAATCAGTTTTATAATTTTTTACGAGAAAAAGAGTCCTTTACTCTGTCCTTACGTTTAGATATCACGCAAAAACTTAGTTAAATTGCATTTGATAGCGGTCAAAATTAAATTTTCGTGGAAATATGATACCCGAAATTTTTCGCGATTACAGTACTTCCTTTTTACTTCATAGAAGGAGGTAAAAAGCTGGACACTATACCGTTAACTGGCTATGACAAACAAAACAGTAATATATTCAAACAATTACTTGCATGAACTTTGTTCTCATAGGGTTCGAAGCAGAGCTTCCGGCTAGGAGGGCGTAGCAAAATTGAATAAATCGACGAAAAACTTTTTACGAAGTGTAGGTATGGAGGTGATCTAATACTGATTGTTTACTAAGTAAAGAAAGGTCAATTCCTTAAAAATTCTGTAGGAACGATTAGCGTAACTTTGACAGGATCACCGCCAACTGCATGGCCGCCAACTTTGACAAACGATGCGATAATATTTATGTACCTTTCTATGATTCATAATACAATTTGAATTTAATCTTTATAAGCTACAGTAAAACTTTAAGGCTGATATTTAGTTATGTGCTTTTCATTTTCGGTGCGTCGCTTTATAAATATTTTGACTTCGTTTTGCTTGCTTTGGTCTTATTTCTCACAGTAATTTCTTTTGGGGAAGCATTCTAACAAAACCAGCAACGTTCAGCCTGTTATTTTGGTGTATTAGTGAGACTTACTAACAGCTTTGGAATCTTAAATTCTTTAAACTTAAGCTGAAAACGTTTCACTAGAGTTAAATTAAAGTATTCTGAGTAATAGCAAATTATTTAGATGAAAATGTGAAACAGGATTAGCAGTCCTTGTAATAAAAGCAGAATAATAATTTATAAATAGTAAGTAAGAATTAGAATTGTAAGAAATAATAATTCCTAATAAAAATGAAAAATAAATAGTTTCTTAGTTATAAAACATTAAATTAGCACAGCAAGAATAAATTTTGGATAGCTTTTACAATGCAGAATAGAGCAACGAAAAGAGAATAGTTTTCATCCTGAATCTCTTCTTAACGTTGAAGCAGATTTAATTATCATCAGCAAACTGGAATAAACTTTTTTTCCTGAATACAATTCCTTCCCGGCGGCGGCGACTATTTAAAAGTAAAAAATAATTGAAACGATAAACCGAAGCTTTTCTATTTTCTGATCGTATTTTCCCAACCTCGAAATTTTTCTAAGCCGCGATTTATTTATTCACAATAAATTAAAAGAAGCTGAAAAGCTGTAAATCTTATCTTCAGTTATAACACATGTCAGAAGAAACATTCAAGGGTGCAGAAGAAATTTAAAAAGAAATAAAATGTAGTAAACTCGTATAAAGTGGACCAGAAAGCATTAAATAATACGCGAGGTTTGCCCTCCTCCAATGGCAGGCACTATCCAATTTAGGCTTTGACCACTACAAAGCCAGAAACGGAGATTATTTTATTACGGAAGGACCTAACAGGCGGTCACCGTTGCCTTCTATGAAGGGACAGACAATTTACATCCATGCCTTCTCCAGGATTTGAACCCGAGCCCTTCTATACGGCAATGAGCGTCACTAACCGTTTTCCCGTCTGCGCTGCGAAAGGTTCATATATTGCTTTGAAAATGTCTCGTATTAATTACATTAATTATATAAACAGAAAATAATCGGTATAAGACCTGAATGGTACTTACTAATTATTCCGTCGACTTTGAATATTGGCAACTACCAAACCATGAAAGTTGGTGGAGATCCCACCAAAGTGTTGCCAATCGCCCCTGCGGAATTCTGAAGGAACTCATGTCTCTTTATCTAATACAATCACTGTTCGACCTGCTTCGTTTCTTCGCTTCGCAAAAAGAATCTAGTCGATTTCTTCTATTTTCTTAGGCGCCCGATTTTACAAGAAGCTTTCTTTAGAATGCTACACGTACAAACTTCCTGCCAATAATTGTTGCAATCTATTATTGTTTTATGATCATATTCAACTGATTGCATCGCATCCATTAAAATGAACTTCTTCTGATGGTATGGTACGATAACTTTGAAAAACATCTACTGCTTTCTGTTCTGCAGAAGAGAAGTCTCAAATTTTAAGCATTTGTTTTTTTCAAAATGAAAGGAAAAATTATAGCCGTAACAGTTAATTGATACCCTTAATCATAAAAGCGAAACGTGGCTTTTCGAGAATCAATCTATGTTACATCAGACGATGTTACAAGTGTGTTGTTACACTACATTTATCCACAACTGGTGCTAAATCCCGCTGCTTGGCGACAGTTCCACGGTCGACGGAATGATACGTAAATACCCATGAATTATACCAATTAGATATAATATTTAAAACATAAGAAATGACACTTGCATATTAACGCAAACCCCTTAATAGAACTCTCCAAATTTTCAGAATGTGCCAAACTCTGGCAACCATGCGCATACTCGTTCTTCCGACAATCGTACTCGTAACAATCCTTCAATCAAGCAACGCCGCCATTTTTGGTATGGGTTCTTTTTTGTTGTATTCCAAGTTCCAACTATTTTCATAAGCAAATCGTGATATTTTTTTGTCTTATATTAGCTTCAAAATATCAACTAATGGAATTTGCCAGTAATGGAAGAAAGTGCGCGAATGTAGAGTTTGCTGAAATTTTTCTAAAGGAAATAACGAGGAAATACATTTCCTACAGAGCCGTTATTGCCGAGAATGGCACAAAGCCTAGTGTCCGCGATTCTTTGATGCCTTTTGAAGAGAAAACAGATCGCTGTGTACTTCGGAAGAAGAACAGTGAAAAAAAATTACAGAGAGATTTGAAGACGCACGTAACTGTTTTATTTTTTAATGTATTGCCTAATCCTTATTTAATAAATCGAATTTGTATTTTAAATTTCTAAAGTATGTTATCTTTTCATATGCTGATAATGTTTACTGGCTTACGATAAATATTGATAGCTTGGAAGCACAAAAGCAACCAATTTGCACTGGATGAGTAACTTTTGCCTTCTCATCTGTAAAAAAATTAGTAAACTGCACCAAAATTATTGCGTTAATACTTAAGTGCCAAAACATTGCTAACATGAAGAATATTATTCTTAAAATACATCGTTTTTTGCACTGGCAAGCAATGCATTGTTATCATACGGAACTAAGTTAAGTAAGAAAAAGGATTTTTTGTACTTCTCAAAACAGGCAGTTTGCTAAACTGAGGAGATAATTAATGTGGAAGTAACAAAGTGCTACTCAAGGAATGGGAGGATTAGATTCCACACGTCTTTAACTTAAAAATGCTTTATTTCTACAATATAACATCATCTTTCTATTATTCAAATAAATACACCTTTTATGAAAATACTATATTGCTTACAAATGAAAGTTAAATGAATTTTGATTTATTTACTGTTTTATAAGCCTTTCATTTAAATACTCACAAAGCTTCTCTGAATGAAAATTAAAATCCTTCAAATATATCATTTGAATTAAATAATTATTATTAGAGAAACTGGCAATACACTATCTTTTATGTTAGTTTCTAAGGTAAGAAGTTTTATTTCGATTTTAATATTTAACAGGAGACAATCCATAATAAAGGAACATAACACAATATTGCATATAAATGCTTAGTGAAATTAAGAAGAAGCATACAGGGACAGAAATAAAAATCTCAAATTTTCGACTTTAGAAACGTCTTTTGATGATTTTTTTTTTCGAATTTCGGGATGCGTAACGGCAAACCGCACATTGAGTTGATAAATGCTAACGAATTTCACTTACTGCGCATGCTCAATAGTGCACCGTTGGTGTGGGAGAAAATACTGGCGAATATAAATAAGCAACTCTACACAAGCCTGTTCGTCATGTAGGCCTTAGCGACTCTTTACGACTGCAATACTATGGACACTTTTTTTGTGCCTTTGGCACTTGCTTCTGTTTCATTTCATTTTGGTTTACTTTGTTCACAAACATTACATTTAGTATCAGTTACTTGTAATAGTTTGTTCGGCTTTAATTAAGTAATTTAAACTAGATATATTCCTTAAGTTGTTACAGTATTTATGAATGGAACGCATGGTAAATGATCGATTGCTGTTATTCCTCAGAAGTACAATCAATAAACATTCAGCTCAAGTGCAATCAATAAACAACACCATATAATGTTTCCTGTTTTGTAATCCTTCTTAAACGAAAATTTGGAGAGTTTACAATCGATATTTGCACTTTAAGTAATGAAGCAACGTACAACCAAACAAGTTTTAAAACCCCGAACTGTTTACGTTCAGATAACAGAATATCAACCATATACCATAGTTATCTTCTATTAAAATTACGCCAAAGTCGTAATTGCGCCAAATTCTCTTCTGGGCATGCGCAGTGTGCGTAATTCGCTTAACATTGTTCAACTGAATGTGCGATCTGCCATTACGCTTTCGAGATAGTTAAGTTGCGTATATTACGCCTCCATTTATCATCTACGTCTGTAATCTATTGTAAATATGATGCTTGTAAGTTTAGAGATTAAAAGATATGCGTTGAGATTATGAGCGCTGCCACAATTGAAAATTTGCAAATTCAGATATTTTTAATTGTATTATTTTAAAGAGAAACACCTCATGTACGGATTTTATAATAAAAACAATGGCTTTCTATATGAGTAGATATACATTTCTTGCCGTTGAAAATTAATAAACCTGAGAAATGGTTTTGTAGATGAGCTGAGATAATACGAGATGAAGACAGTTTCTAGTAATTTTTCCGTAATTATAAACCTTATGAAAATTGAAACATCGTGAAGTTCTTCTTGTTTAGTTAGTTCGATTATGGCAAACCACTCAAGGGATATCTGCCTAAGAGGAGGAATACATTCGTAGAGGAATTTCAAAGAGAACCTGGCTCGTATACGTGTCACACATTGGGAAAACCACGAAAACTCCCATGCAGCCAGCCTATTCGCCGTGAACCTTGGACGGAACTACCAGTGTTCAGTGACTTTAACGCTTGGCCGCTGGTGGACCCGAAATATCATTAAGTGTTCAAGTTGTATATGAAGTAAAGAAGTTTATAACATGCAGACATGTCGATTTTCTTTACATGTCGAGGAAAAGTTAATAAATAAAAGAAAGAGAATTGGCTGTCGTTATTCATTCTCAAGTTTTGTTCCATTTAGAAAGCTTTCATAATTTGTTTAAGAAAGTTATTCGGTGGTTAAATTCAACATATTAGAGTTCTTTGAAATAAATGTCAATCTAAAAATTCAGCATTTAGCTATCAGTACGTTAGAATTACAAAGCGCAACCATCAGAAATTTCTTGCCGGTACCAACATTTAGGTTTCAAACTAAAATTAAATAAAAGTTTTAATATTTTTTTTATTTGGTATAGTTTTTTTAATGTTTACACGCGTTTTGATAAATATTTAATCATTTTATATCTAAAGACAATAGAAAAGAAAATTTAGCTGAAAGAAAGAGTTATAATTTCAGCCAGGTAGAGAAGGAATAAAATAAAATTTGAGGAATAAGAAGTTAGTATAGAGTAAGACATGATAGAAAATACAATTAATGTTATTAAAATAAATTCTCAGTTATGACATTTCTAAGTAAATTAAATTTTCAAATTCATTTCTAATTGTAAACTTACTCTCATTTCATTTTATTCAAAAATTCCCAACTCGTCAACTACTTTCAAGTTGTGCATTCGACCCGCATACAGTTTCAGATCATTGACCAAAGTGACCTGGCTAGTGTTGCCATTATTAAAGACATAAAATATTTAATATAACTATCACGTATTCTAACAGTATACTGCCTCTTGATGTAATGTAAGGTATTTAATTTACCTTTTAAATTATAATTACAATACTTAGAAAAATAGTTTATTTAAAATGAGTAAATACATGTCTAAATAATTTAAGTCTTTATTTTTTAATTATTTCTAACTGATATAATTTAAGATACATTATATTTTTAATGCGATCAATTGATAAATTTGGTCAATATAGCATTAAATTATTTAAAGATGTTCATAACGTTCTGTGTTATGTACTTCGCAACAAAATCGTTTGATTTTTAAATTCAAACTTAACTAAGAAACCCAAAGTTTAATATGATTTAGGTTCCTGCGAATGTGCAACAGTGGATTACTTGGTCGTTAAGAGTTACATCCATCCATAAATTAAGTACTTTGGAATATGTCATTAACAAACTTATCAGCTATGTGAATGATGTTGGAAAGTATGAAAACATTTTTAAAAAACGTTTTTTAAAGAAATCTGAACGCTTTTAGATTTTATATTATACCCAAAAAGGCTTTTTTTAACGTTTTGTGTATTTACTTATTAAATGTCATGTTCTTCTCACTTAAAAAATATAAAATTCAGTTCAACAGCAATATCACAAAGTATTTAATAACAGCATATCTTTAAAATTTCCAATACACAGTCTCGCGCGCTGGAGATAAAAAATGTTTTTTTTCGTACAGTGTTGCCATTGCTCTCCTTGAAATCGTTGTTTGATAATCAAAAATTCGTTTACAAAATTTGAAACAGATAATAAAACAAATTCAAAATTCAAAATTCGGGCTTCCAAGTGTCCATGCTCGGATAGAGGACTACGTTATTCAAAATTTGATGGCTGTATGTACCGTTGTTTTTCACAGTGCGAAAAACATTGATGCATTCATGCGGATTCTTCATTATTCAGTTTCTTTAAATATAATACATGGCGATAGTATTTGGTGGCAACAGTGTGAAAAGTGAATCAACTTAGAAAGTGAAACGACGCAAAATGCCGTTCTGAGACTAATAGCTCTTTGAGTCTAACGCCCCTTTGGGCTAATAACTTCTGTATTGCTGAGTATTCTTCCGAAAAGTAGAAAAGCTGCCTAGCTACAGAAAACTATTAACTCTACAGGTAAAAGCGAAGAAAACAGGCCAAGCGCAGCTACAGTACGAACCGCAGTAAAGCACTGTAACTAAAATATACGTATATTAAAAAAATAAGCGACAATAATAAATCACCAAAATAACACAATATATTTACATAACTATGAAAAAATGAGAGAAGGGCACAACGGAAGTATTTATTGGAGAATTCATTATTTCTACGATTCAAAGAGGTTTCCAGTAAACAGTTCTAAAATATTAAGGTGCGAAAAATTTATCTATAGAGATTGGGGCATTACGAATTTCATCCGTTCGACTAGCTATTGTTTTAATTACGTGAAATATTGAACATTCAGAAAATATGCCATTAATTTGCTTAATAATTTTAAATAAATCACTGAAAACTCCACAGATGCTTTCGAATGTTTAATATGCTGTGAGCGCGAGAAAAACCATTTAAACGATCGATTTTATTTTAATTACTACAGATATTTCGCAATATCAAATACGTGTTCACTTGGTTATATTTAAAGCCCTTTAAATAAATTTATAATTAATTACTTCATTAATCTTAACAAATTTTAAATGTGTTTTTATTTTTTTAAATAGCTTTCTTACTGTTATTTCTTTTCTCTAAACCAAAGACGAAAAAAATAACCGATAACAGTTTCATATTACTTAACGTATAATTACAATTTTAAAAAATTAAGGGATAATTAATTAAAATTAAATAGAACGCAAAGAAAGTTTTTGAAATACATTTACAGTTCCAAAGAAAGGTCATGTGTTTATGACAAAAACAACAAAATGAAATTTCCAAGAATTCGAACAGCATTCGAATTCTTGTATTTATTTTATAGTATTATTCGAAATAAAACGCGATTGGCAACATAAAACGAGAAAACTTAATAACAATTTATTTAACAGCTTTTCATCTCATATGAGAAAATGGCTCGAGCAAATAATCAATAAAGAATTCTCCACTAAAGAAGCAATATCTCACCAAAGTGTCTTATCAAAGTTCCTGTTTAGAACAGAAATTTCTCCTATAAGTCATAAAGGTTTTGATTACGTTAATTTCCCTGGGGTAAGTGATGATAGAATCACATTTCTCGAAAATATCAATGAACATAGCAAACAGATAAAAACAAACTTCATTTTCGAACATAAGCTTTTAAATTAATTTACGGAATTTTAAAGCGCCGAGATCAGAGTACTTAGCCAAAATTTTAGTATTTTCTTCATTTCAAAACACAGATATATCGAATTTTAAATATCTCAAACGAGTTCCTTTTTTATTTGCTTTGAATTTAGGCTGGTAATGCTGAAATCATTTTTGTGTTGTGTAATCTTAAATGTTAGTTTGAAGAGTAATTGAGTTCTGCAAAATGCTGTTGACATCGTGTTCTGAAAATCTGCCAAATACTATTAATCTGCGTATAGAAAAATACTGCAGGATCCTATGATTAACATCTTTCATCGTCTTCGATAGTGAATTTATATGTAAAGGAGTTGTTTGAGACCTTGTAAGGTATTTCTCCATCCTTCTTCGCATGCCTTCGTGGCGTAGTGGTCAGCACGCTCGACACGTAACCGAGAGGTATGTGGTTCGAATCCCGGCGAGGGTATTGCTCATTTTTCCCAACTCTCGCTTTCAAAAAATATCTAATGCCTCCACAACCTCTCTTGTCAAAAAATGTACACAACAGATGAAGCAAAATTCGTCCCCTGAGTCCAGAGAATGAGAAAGTATACTTCAAACACGGAAATCTACTTCTTTAGGATACTTTATATGCTTTCCAGTCAGAAGAGGTGTATAATCCCAAGGCATACATTAAAATAAGTACATTAAATACTTACAAAGTACTTAATTCCCACCAAGAATTATTTAATTCTGGAAATTAATAGTTCTAGGTCTTCCAAACCAATTCTTTCAAATTCTAGGATAATCCAACAATAGTGCTTCGAAATTGTCTTCACTTATGTGCCTGTGGCCAATTTTATTTTTTCGGAGGCTGACATTTTATTGAAGAAACGTTCCCATACTTTCCAATCATTTCCATACTTCCAAAGTGGTCTCAAGCACAGCTACTACTAAGATCTTATTCACTATTTACCATAAGTGTTTGGACACCTGTGATTGAAAAGTAAAACAAAATTTATTCATATTCAATAGCTAGTAGAGCTTCCACTAGCGGAAATTACAGACTGAAATAACGGGTAATGCTTTCCACAAGTCCTTGAATGACGACTATTGGAATTTACTTCCACTCGGTTTAGAGGAGACATGTCAGTTCCTTCACCGATACTGGACGTTTGTTGCACCCTTTAATTCCACATCTAACTCATCCTAGAGGTTCTCGATAGCGTTCAGGTCTGGGCTTTGGGCAGTTCAGTCCATTCGGTTAACCCCATCGTCATCATACCAACATGATATCTCACGATGCCGTCCTGAAGGTAACATGGGATCAACCCGTAAAACTACCGCAACGTAGGAAGTACACTTTCATCCAAACTAGTTTAGTGCACGTCAGTGTTCAGTTTACCGTCAATCTGGACAACGGTCCAGTCTATACTAGGAGAAATACCCCCAGATCATAATTCCACCCCTGGCGAATTTTGCTGTAGCCACAATCTATTCTGGCAGGAGGCATTCTCCAGGCAGACGCCAGGTTGAGACCCTGAATCCGAAGAGTTGAGGGTGAATCTTGATTTCTTGCTCCAGAGAACTCATTTCCACTGATCAATCGTCCACCATCGGCTTGCTTTGCACCTCAATAACATAGCAGCGCTGGTTGGACTTTTTGATCAAAGGCTTATGGGCAGCAGCACGACCATGAAAATCGAGCAGATGTGCTTTCTTACGGATGGTATTCATCAAAACAACATTCCCGGTTGTCTGTTGAAACTCCTGGAGTATGTGGGCCATCAGACGGGTGCGGGTTTTCCGAATTTCTCTGGACCACACCCGTTGGTCTCTATCTCCCAGTTTCGCGGGTCTGCCGACTCGATGTACATTTCGATAATCACCACTCACCTTCCACTTCTGAATCCCACAGGTCACTGTCGAATTTCGGTAATTCAGCTTACTAGACATGCCCCATAAAGATCCATCTTTTTTGTGATAATCGAAATCAAATAACTCTGCACTTCGTGGCATCTTGCATGCCACTAATGCCAGTGTAGTTCCCTACGCGATATTTAACGCGTAACAGGACTTCAGATATCGGCATTTGCACGGGTGTCAAAATACTTATTTGTAGGTAGTATGCTATACAATAAGAGTAATTCTTATCTGCAGCTATTTTTGCCAATGATTTCCGCCGTAAACTCAGTCTTTCGCTGTATCTCATCACAAATCGTATATCTCATCACACTATCTTCTGTAGTTCTCGTCACAAATAGAAACAAATCTGTACTAAAAGCTGTCCCATAATTCCAGAAGCTGTCACATTATTCCAGACTAAAGAATTTCAGAAGTTGTCACATCATTCCAGTCTAAGTGTGCTCTCAGATGCTTCTGCTGTTCCTGACATTATTTAGACACTATCTTCAGTTTCAGACTTGCTTAAATTTTCTTTGTTCCTTCATCTGTTCCAAACGTAAAAAATGTAGTAACTTTTCCACATCCACAGGAAATTAAACCTTATATTTTTCCTCAGTTTTTGAAAGGTGTTATAAGGAAAATCCTCAGTTATCCTATGGTTTGATTCATTTGATTATGGCAAAGCGCTAGAAGACTTTCTCGCCTAAAGCGAGTATTCCTTCATGGAGGACTATCTAAGGGAAACTGGCTCATATGCACGTTTACATGTAAGGAAAACTGCGAAAACACCCATGCAGCTAATCCGTTCGCTGAGATTCAAACCACGGACCGAACTACCAGTGTTCAGCGACTTTACCGTTTATCCGTTAATGGGCACTTATCCTAGGAAAATCATAAGTGAGATGCCTTAGGAAACACAATCCTTTTTCTTGATTTCGAACTCAAAACTTCCTGATTTCTGCACTTATATGCAGTCCATTACATTCAAGAACATAGTAAAGAATTATTTCGTTCTTTACCTTTCCCTCACCTCAACATGGGACAAAGACAAGGATTACGATAACCCCTAGCCAGTCTCATACTATTTCGATGCGGAATTATCGAACACCTACTTCTGTTCAGGTAAAGAAAAAGAAGAGAAACTTGAAGTGGAGTATTGTAAGGAAAATAAGTCTTTAGCTAAACGCAAAACTCAGGACCCTTGTATTGCCAGAATGGTGTGCTGTTTGTTACAACACAAGAATCATTGGCCTTTATTCTTTGCAATGGTTATATTTATCCAAGCAAGCCTTTTCGAAAGTGCTTGCCATGATGTGTTCTTTACACTCTCAATAATAGATAATGCTTTCCTTTCTAGTCACATATTATTTACATTCTTGTTTAAAATTAGTCAGTTATAGATTTTTGGCCATTTATTTTAGTAAAGCACAGCACCCATTTTAAAACTGCTTTTGTCTATATCAAAAATGAGGTCGTGATTAGAATAAGTGAATAAAACATCAGGGCGTTTTTAAGACTTTAAAGTAATTTTAAACACTTTTTCAGTATACAAAAGTTCTTTTTTTTTTATCTGTACTATTTTCAAACACAATACAAGCACTGCAATCTTCAGAAAACAATTGAGCAATATCAAATACATAGAAAAAAAGTGCTTTCTAACCATTTCCTCAGAATTTCATCAAATTTGCAGTTTACAGCTGGAAATAAAATTCTCAAATTGTTACATACATGTTAGTGGCTGCATAGTAATTATCACTCTATGATTTACATAAAAGCAGATTGTTGTTACAGTTAATCTGCATTTGGCACTCAGTTGCAGTTTTTTGTAGTTCTGAGATTGATTGATTAATTAATTAATTACAGCAGATGTTTGCTATCTGCCTCTTGAGAGGGATGCCTTCGTAGAGCACTAAGGAAAATTTTGTACATTACACACGGAGAAAACCACGGAAATCTCACTTGCCAGCTCGTTCACAGAATATCAATCATGTGAAACAACTAGTGTTCAGCAGCCTTATCCATCCAGTCACTTAATAGATAGATTTCTTTATTCAATTTGATTAATATAGCAGTTTTAAAATAGTTTATTATTTTGATAATTTCTTCTTTGTACCTTACTTAGATTGTGTATATAATTCGTAATCAGCGCATTGATTATCAACTAACCTAGAATCGCTTATCTACAATAAGTCTGAAACCTGGAACATCTTCCCATAATAAGATTATTTTCAGAATTTCGACATATTGATCATATTTTCAAGCTTTAAGTTTCTTCCTCGCTAATTTAGCATTTTGTCCATTTGCATGAGATACTGTAAAATATCTATACATATGTGAAAAAACATTTAGCGAAAATAATTAGTAAACACAAACTGAAAACAAAAGCATTATTTACACTAAAAGTTATATATAAAATAATTAAATAAAAATTAAAATATAAAATAATAAACTCATACTTGACCATAGAGCATGTAAATTAAGAATAGGATATTATTTTGTATTTCATTCCTATAACCGATCATCTGAGAACTCGGGAAACAGCATTTTGAAATTCTGCAAAATGGCAAACTAGCTTTGAATGGCCAAATATCTTTAGGTTTTAAATATTTTCATTTGCACACCTATGACTTTCAGTAGCTGATTCTAGACCAGTTTATTTTTAGATGAATAAATTAACGATTTTTTTCAAAAATTATTCAGCAGGCAGATCTTTCTTGTCAGGAATTCTAACAGCAATGGAATTATGACTTTTAAGTCCTTGCATATTCTGTACACTCAACTTTCACTTACGTTTACTAGCATTCAAGAAGATTCTGCTCCTCACAAATAAGTGTTTAATTTAGCTCATTTAGATGATTGAGCTGAATATAATTTAGCTTCAAAAACTGAAGGAAAGGAAATTACATTATACTATCGCTAAAGTTGTAGCCAAATGTTTGTTGGCAAACATCAACAAATTTCTTAAATTCAGTTTAAAATATTGAAGAATTAATTTACAAAGCTTTCGAAAATTTGCATTTAAAATACCCTACGTCGCACGTCAAAAGCTGCATTAAAATAACAAGCTTAAGACAAAAATTCTGCTTTTTAAGCCATTTTATTTCATACTGATTTGCTACCAACTAAGATTCTTGAACTCCTAAGTTTATCCAAGAGAGAAGGACATTTCCATTACTTTCCTCTTAT
>KK113205.1:208009-224901 GCA_000611955.2 Stegodyphus mimosarum
CACAGATCCTAGAATTTGCAAACCAAAATAATGGGGTTAGCCAAACTTGGTCACATTTTTTTAATGTATTGTTTAATCTATATTGTCATCACATTTATCACCAATTCTGGAAGATTTCGTGAGGTGATACGTTTGATTTTACTTGATGTATTTAGAATTTGCTTACAGTTACACAAACTAATTTTCATAGCACAGTAAAACAATAATACACGTATATATATAAGAACAGGAGAATTTACAATATAAAATACAAAGAAGGGTACACAAATTTAGAACAGCATTAAATTTATAACGATGTTCAAAGTCATACAAAACTAACGTAAATATTTTCAATAATTTTCATCAATGTATTTAGTTTCGTTAATCTGAAGAAATAAATCAAAACTGTTGACAGCAGACTAAAAAATTTTAACAGTCTTTAGAAAAGATGCATTGCTTTGAATTATATTCAGAGGGGAGAAAAAAGATCAAAATATCGTACTGTACTGTTTATTTTAGCAGAATACAAATGCCCTCATACATAAGTCCTTCTTTTTGAACATAGGAAATTCAAAATATCTATGCGAAACAAGTTTCTACACTGCGACGAAGACAGAAACGTGTTGTTCTTCAAAAGTATAAGAATTTTTTCTCTTTCTTGCACAGTTCCCTTTTGTTGTTGTTGTTATTACTATTCAGAGAACCTTACATTTTATTTGCTGTATATTTTACTGAAATTTTTTTAGAACTTTTAGTTTGTAAAAACTTTATAACTAAAATCAACTAGGTCCTTTTCTTGAACTAGAAGGAAAACTTGACAAAAGACTAAAAGTGTATATCTTAGGTAAAGTAAGTAATAAAATATATAAATATTTTTTCTCGTTACTTATAGAAAGAGTTTTATAAATATGTCAGTAATCGAAAACAGTGAAATCGCTTTGACACCGTTAGGATATAATACTCAGTTGCATATTTAATCCACTTTATAATCTAAAACATCAAACAAAAACATTTTATTTTCTAACAAACATATCTTTTAGCACTTCATGGTTTTTTAAAATTAAATCAGTTTCTCCTGTGAATACTTAACGATGTATCTTATCGACTACAAAAGAAAGGGTTTTATTTTGTAACTATTTTTAAAGCCCTTCTTATAAAATGGCTATGCATATTTTCCCAAAATGTTCTAGTTCTCGTCCAAAACTCTGCGCAAAATATTATGAAGAACAAATAAGTAATTTCGTAAGGAAACAATACTAGCTAGTTCTTTAGCTTCGGTGACAACTTTCATCAAGAACTTTCAATGAGGAATTGTCTTGGGCTTAATGACTCCGAAATAATCACAGAGATAAGTATGCAATCAATGCTTTAAGCAGGCAAGTGAACTCAGTGTATACAGAGGCTGTTCGACATTATTTAGAAGATTTTGCTTTGCTGTAAAAAAAAATCTCCAATTAGCAATTTTGTTTTTTAACTGCAGCTGTGTTTATGAAAGTATCAATTATCGTCTGCTACTTGACAGTTTTGTTTTCATGCAAAATGTCGCTTTTAAAGAAGCAGTGAAAGAAGCAGTTTTAAAGCTTATCTTTTTTTGTGTTCTTTCCAAAGAAAATTATTCGCATCTCGTTATTAAAAAACATTGTGAAAGCCATGATTTCTCGATATCTAAAGCTACGATAGGTAATATTGTCAACAGCAAAGGAAAAAACGTAAAATTTTAGCTTCAAGTGAAAAAATTGTTCCAAATACTTATTCAAGGAAAAGGCGAAATGTTTGGAATATTGCAAAAGTTAAGATATTTAATGCTGAACGAAAATCCGCGAAGTCAAAGGGCAGCTGCAAAACCATTAAAATGATCAGTGTCAACTGTAAACAAAGTTACTGATTTATATCTCAAGAAAGAAGAAAAACATAATGTGGATCGTCGTTTTCCACCACATACCGCCGAACGCAGAACGCGTTGCAGAATTCTTTATGAGAATCATTTTTCTAGACAGAAACGGAAAAATATTGTTACAATAGATGAATCTTGGGTGTTCTTAAATGACTGCAATAAAACAGACCCATTTATTATCATCAAAGACGTGAAAAAATCTTAAACATGGTTCAAGGAATCTAAAGAAAAGTTTTCTATGAGATTTATGATTGTCACTGCTTTTTCATATAACGGCAAACTAAAAACAAAGAGACTGGAGAAAAATGTTAAGATCAATTTCACATATTACCAACAACATATCTGATACCCAATTTTCAAATATGAAATACATTCTCTTTAAACACAGTGTGATCAATCAGTAGAACTGCATCAAGAGAAAGCAAGCAAAGACACGTAAAAATCTACTATTATTTTCCTGAAAAATAAATGGAACAAGAAACGAGTATCAAGGACATACCCTTTATTCATATTCCTACTAAATCTTCTGATTTATCAAAAATGTACTTTTGTGCTTTTGGACTTTTAAAAATAGACTTGTCCAAACGTCGACCTACAACATCTTTAGACTTTGGAAAGCTGTTAGACAGCAATGGAAGACATACCTCTTCAACTTTACTAGCTTTATTGTCTTGGAAATTATGGTGTATAAAGTTAGAGAAGAATAAGGATTATTTAAAATACAGAAGGTTTAGGTAAAATATTTCTGTAATTACAATGAAATTCGTCTAAAAAGTGTACGAACAGGCTTTGTGTTCACATTGCATGAAGTAAACCACGAAACTATCTTTGCAGCAAATCTGTTCGCTGGAATTCTAGAAGGGATTTCCCACAACTATTCTCCATTGATTTCAAACCAGTAATTAGTATTCTTTAAGTAACCACATTCGGTTATCTGTAATATGAACAGATCCAATTTCCCAAAGAAAGTTAGCCTGAAAGTGTGCCTACCTTAATCAATAAGCCCTAATGTCCTTAATTAGTTATGGAATTTGTTTAATTTCCGTAATCTAAATAATTCTATCCAATTCAAGCTTAGTGAATTTTTTTTCTTACCAGTTTTTATTTTTCACTTTCTTATGTTGACCATCTAACCAAAAACTTTATAAAGCTTATTATTCTGATATTGCAAATTCCCTGTCTTTTTACTGGCGCACGTAGCTAACTTTGTAAAAAGGAAGCAAGGAAAATTCAAAATGAAATCGTTAATGGCATTAAAAAATATTTTAAAATATTCCGGCGAACAGAAGAATATTTCCTACTTTTAACAGTTTTTTATTAGTCTTTTGAAACAAAAGCGACTTGAATACTTGCGTAAAATAGTAGATATTTCATCTTAACCAATAAAAAGTCCTCATCTCAAATTGTGCACAAAACCGTATTGCTAGAAATCGGTCACAAACACTTTATCTTATTATTTCGGCTAACAAATACTTTTCAAAAGTCATTTTTGCTGAAATCTTCTTTACTTACTCCTCAAAATAAATTTTGAAACGTATTCTTAATCAGTAGGCTGGGTATTCAATACTTCCAGAAATCAAAGTAAATACAACTTCGTTCAAATGAACGCTTTCGTTCTCCGAGAAACGAATCAGGAAAAATATCCTAGAACAGAATGTATCTATTTATACCCCGGGAATGAAATAAAGAAATATTTCACCTGATTACTCAGTTCACTTTCTATATATATTTCAAATTGCAATTTCATGGGAGTTCAAGATATCCCATATAAAGAATTTCAAGACAATTAATAAACAGTTTCGTGGTAGTTTAAACCCTTGGCTTCTAACATGGGAAGCCGTGATGGCAATTCTAAACCTGAATAAAATATTGACATTTTATTCAACTAAAAGAAACCTTATTTGAAAAATATTAATTTTGTCATTAGACAATATTTGCATAGATTTCCTTCAGGTAAACGACTAGAAGGAACGCTACGAAAAATTAATACCTCATTAAAAATAGAATTAATCATTCTTTACTCTGAAAGCTAAAGGAAAGTAGCCTGGAATTTTGTTATACTATGACAAAGTGCATTATTAGACATTATTAAACAATCAACCCCTGAGCAGTGGTAATTCGACCCGGCTCGAATCTCGGTAAACGCGCTGGAATGCATGAGAACTTTGGAGGTTTTCTCCATATGTAATATTCATATGAGCCAAATCCTCTTAGGAAGTTCTCCGGGAAGATATCCCTCCCAACAAGCATACAGCCCTTACCTTAATCAATTGACTAACCCAGTGATCGGCAAACGCATTAGTCAAAAGGGCCAGAAATCAACATCAGTACAAGGTTTGATAGTCAAATTTCTTTTCAAGAACCATGTTTTTAGGAGTGGGTTTAGCTATTAAAGAGAATCACATATTAATACAAGTATTTTCATCTTCCACACGCTAATTTTAGTGAACTCGATATATTTTATGCTATGCTGAGGCCTGCGGAATAAAGCAAAAGGGATTAGCTGATAAACTCAAACGGAGGTCCCTGAATAGAACTGACAGATTTCAAGAATAGATGGATAATTCAGTATTGCATGTTTTCCAAAAAGTGTTATGTGTGTAGAAATCATTCTAAGAAAATATACGCTTTGGCAGATTATACCAAGAAAGCATAGAACTATTGATATCAAGCAACAAGGCAAATAAATGTTATCTGAGCTCGTCATTATATCCGCCCTTTCGCCCAAAAAAGAAGACAAACCGAGAAAGTATTTTTGAATAATGGGTTAAGATGGTTTAACCTAAATTATGTTTTCATGCAGCGAATTAGTGCATTGTTCATTAATGAGTTCTACTCATACATACCAATGATTTATAATCTATATTTCCTTAGGATAAAGAAATACACATTATAACCAATTGGATTTTCGACAGAAATTTCCCAGATAAGTTTCATCCTTGCTGTTGATTACCATAAATGACAATCATTCTATAAGTTACAACATTAAACTTTCATAGTAGAAAACAAAGTACATAGAATGGTTAAGTTTATTAGCGGTTAAATTATTTAGCGCAGCAAAAATAAATTGATATCATCAAGTCTTTTGTTATTAACTGGACTGGTTTCATTTTCAAACAAAATTTCTTTTAACCTCTTTTTTGAAAATAATGGAAACTATGTTGTAAAAGTAGAAGTAAAAAAATTACTTATGTATTAGTGCATCCACTTCAGTAAAAGTAGCCAAATTTTCAAAATGCGCCAAAATCTGGCAACCATAACAATTCTCCAGTTTTAAAAAGCAACGTAGCCATTTCCATATGCCTTCTTTTGGTATCCCAACGATTGATTATAGACGAATCGTCAAATGTGATAATTCTTTTTATCGTAATCTCAATTTAAAAATATCCACTCATCTGCTTGCAGTGGAAAAACTAAAGAAAAATTTCTGTAGGAATGCAATGAAAAGGAACGAATGCTTTGAAATCGTTCCTTTATTATTATTAGTTCCTTTTCACTGCATTCCTACAGAAAATGTATTTCTCAGGTTACTAAAGATTTGTGTATTTCCATCAGCTCATGATGTTTTTAATCGCGTGAACTTTATAGCACGCATTTTTGTTTTCGTGAAGTGTAGTAACTATTTCAAATTCTTAATAAAATAAAAAATGCAAGATAGAACTCAAACACATAAATTCTAAAAACGCTGAAAATAAATAAGAAGGGGAAATATAGCAATGGTTGAAAAGCCTGAAAAGTATGAATAATCATCAAAAGGATGAAACAGATAAAATCATAAATGATTTTTTCCTTCTTTTTGTATAAAGGCCAGTATATTACAGAAAATAATTTTAAAAGTAGACAGTAGCCATTTCTGTCTAGAAGATAGGCTAATTTATGACTCGTCACCTTTTTAGTCATGAAACAGGAGGGAAGCAAAAATGGAACTTATGAATTAACTTAGCCATCTTAGTAAAAGTCTTCAAATTTCAGAATGGGTCAAACTCTAGCAACCATGCTCATAAGCATTTTTCCGCGAATCATGCTTGTAACAATCCTTCAATCAAACAACGCCGCCATTTTTGTATGCATTCTTTTTGTTGTATTCCAACTTCCAACAGGTTTTATGAACAAATCGCCCTATTTTTTGTTTTCAACTTAGTTTTAAAATATGATCTTGCCGAATTTGCCAGCCATGAAAGAAATTGAGGTACTTTTTTAGAAAGAATACAGAATTTTGGTCGAAATTTTCTAAACGAAACTACGATCCTTTCTCTGATAGCCGCTGTTGTCGATTATTGCGTGAAGTCGTGTCTCCCCAATTCTCTGATATTTTTTTAAGCGAAAACAGTTCTCTGTGTTCTTCGAGAGAAGAACAGCGCAAACAAATTACAGAAACGTTTGAAGAACAATGCTAGTGTTTTTTTAATGTATTAGAATTCTTATTTAAAAATTCAAATTTTTATTCTAAATTGTTAAAATATTTTTTCTTTTCCTATGTTGATAATGTTTACAGATTTACGGTAAGTATCCGTAATTTGAAAATCTTTCTAAAAAAAGGAGCGAAAACCACGAGCCACGAACATCGCCATATTGAGGCAAGATGCAACGTGGTGTACGTATATTAAAGATGTATGAACTAAATCATGTTGTTTGCTTCAAAAAACCATATATACTGAAATCCGTCCTGTTACTACATAATAAGAAGGTCGGCTGCCCAAACGGTGTAGTGGTTAGCGTCGCTGACTGCTTGCCGAAGTGTCCTAACCCTTCGGCAGAAGAAGTCCTAATTCAGAGAAGGCATGGATGTTTGTAAAAGTATAGTGTCGGTGCGGCATTCTAAATATGAGGCGAGTCGAAAACCCATTGTGTGCTATGGTGGAAAGTGAGAGGAGTAGGAGACCTTTGAACCCGTCCTGCCGAGGTGCTCTCCATCAAATTTGGGAGCAGAACTGAGCAAAATCGCACTGTCACCTGTAAGGTGCTCAAAGCTGTTGCCAACGACAGGCGTAAAACTAGCGCTCCTTGCCACGAGGTATTTCCTGAGCTTGGGCTGATGTTATGGTCAGACGAGTGAGCATAAGCAACAACAACAACAAAAAGATCGTAAATATGCGTTCAAAACGTCGTGGGTTTTTCGTTACATTAAAGAGGTAACAAGCAACTTACTTAATAAAACTGAGTTACGCGAAAATATAATTAAGAGATAAAAGTAAAATGGTTTTACAAAATGTATTGCTTAAATTTATTCATTTAAAAATGGAGTAAAAGTGTTTAACTGAATCAGCTTTAATCTTTGACTTATTATGATGCAAACTGATGTTTGTGACTGATGATGATGAAACAACAGAAAATGTGTAAAGAAGATTAATATGTCATCGTTAAAAAGTTCAAAATGTATTAAAATTCAAATTCGCGACACTGTGATGAAGAATCGAATACAAGTCATGAAAGCAGCAGTATAAAAATCGTTCTATAAATAGAAAAAAAAGCGTTTTACTTCATAATAAAAAGTCATATGAATTTTTAATTCTGAGGAAAATATTTTAATATCCTCATAGTTACTTGTTGTAATTGATAAATTTGGCGAAGGAATTTTAAAAACGAACTATTTTGTTCACAGAGAGATTCTATATGTTTGTGGAACCATCACAACTTCAAATCTCATTTTTCATGAGCACTTTAATATAAAATAAGATTTCTTAGCTAAATTTACTTTTAACTTTTTTCAGATATCAAATGCATTACACAACTTTGAATACCTTAATAAAATTAGTGTAAGTGACAATCTCAGTATAGCTAACGAAAAAACTCTGGTTTTAAGTTTGTACATCAAGTCCGTGACTAGCAGTTAATTATTATTCAAACAATTCTATTCGTCAGTTATAAGGTAGAGATAGCAATATGGCATAATTGTAATATTATAGGCTTTAATTTTTATTAAGTCAATCAAATATAGTATATTGGGTTGTTGCAAATGAAATATTCATTGAATGATGGCTGATTTCTATTGGTTGCGAAAGAAAGCGAGCGCTGAGATTTATGCCAATATTTTACATCCTGTAATAACTGCGTACGTGAGTAATGCGAATATAGTATTTGTACTCAACGAACATTAAACGTTGAATACTGTTTAAATCAGAAGCTACAAAACCTAACTCCATGATCATGGTCCTTCCTCTATAGATTCAAAAAAATTAAAGGATTTAATCTAATCCGATACACGATAGATTGTACGAGAGACTGTCCAGACACTAAGTGCATAACAACTGTTTCATGGCTCTTAGCAATAACAGAGAAAGCAAAAACCTCGGCAAATGGATGCCTCATTAACTTACTGATGAAAACAATTCGTGACGTTTGGATATGTGCTCTGTTTCCAAAAAAGAAGTAAGGAAGAAAGGCTTCTGCAAGGGATTGTGACTGTGAATTGAATATTCTATGGCAATCGCCATTGTAGGGAGTAAAAGGTGCTTCGGGAAGGATTCCAAAAGCATCTGCGCCCAAAAAGGATGTTGTTTATTGTATAACGATTTGCTGATGTTATTGACTACTAATTTTCTCCATGCCATGAAATAATATACTCAGTTAGGTGTTGTACCAATGAGCCAAGTACGTTAAAATCTTTTATCACAATTTGTAAACAGACCTGGAGTCCCTTGCCTTAAGATAATGACCGACCACATACGGCATAGCCAATCATAATCAGATATTTAGAATAATAAATTATGATTTCCTCCTCCATATACTTCTAACATTTCCCAAACAGTTCCCTTTTTGTGTGTGTGTGTGTGTGTATCACTTGTTGTCCAAGAAATGCTTTGCTAATGACATATAATTTTATCAAGTAATGGAGGACTTCATCACTTCCGGAAACATCAATTTTACGGTATAAATGAGCTTACTACCTGTTGGCAACAATACATTCATACTTTCATTAAACAGGTTTCTTTAAAAGAATCTGTTTCTCTTTAGTCGACCATTAAAATCGACCATGTCATTTGCAACAGCACAATATTATTGTATGCTGGATAACTGCCGCTGTAAAGGTCATATTATTCCATCAACGAATGTAGGAAAATTTGATGAGGATAACTCTATAGAACTAAAGTATTGGATGCGAACAATTACTAATGTCTATAATTATAAAGTGTCAGATTTTATTAATTAATAATAAGCAAGTTATAATTTCTCGGGGAAAAGAGGTTCGTATAGTTCGCATAAACGGTGTGAAAGCCATGGCTTTTCGATATATAAAGCTACGATAGGTAATGTTGTCAACAACAAAGGGAAAAAACGTTAAAATTTAGCTTTAGGTGAAACAATTGTTCCAAATACGTATCCATGGAATAAACGAAATGTTTGGAATGTTGTAAAGGTAAAATCTTTAACATTAAGAGAAAAATCCGTCAATAAACAAAGTTATTAATGCTGATTTGAGTCTTAAAAAAGCGAAAAAACATAATGTGCATCGTCGTTTTCCACGACATATCACCGAGCGCAAAACACGCTAAAAATTCTTTATAAGAAAATTTTTCTGGACACAAATGGAAAAATAATATCACAATAGATGAATCTTGGATGTACTTAAATGACTGCAATAAAAAGAGATCTATTTATATCACCAAAAATGAGAAAAAAATCTTAAAACATGGTTTAAGGAATCTAAAGAAAATTTTTCTCTGGGATTTATGATTGTCGCTGGTTTCCACATAACGGCAAATTGAAAATAAATGGAATGGAGAAACATGTTAATATCAACTCTACAGATTGTCAAAAATATATTTCATACCCAGTTTTCAAATATACCTTCTCTTTACACACAGTGTGATCAATCAGTAGAGCTGTATCAAAACAAAGAACGCAGCGACATATGAAAATCTACTGTTAATTTCCTGTAAAAAATGAAACAAGAAACAGGTAATTCCTTCACTCATATCCCTACTACTTCTGATCTATTACCAATGTATTTTTGCGCTTTTAGACTTTAAAAAGCCGGTTACTCAAAAGTCGATCTACAACCTCCTTAAACCCTGGAAAGCTGTTTATGAGCAATATGATAAAATATCTCTTCACTACGAAAGGTTTTATTGTCTTGGAAATTACTCGGTATAAAGGTAGTGAAAATAAGGATCATCAAATAGAACATTTAAAACATAAAAATGTTAGGTAAAATATTTCTGTAATTACAATGAAAGTCGTCTAAAAAATGTGAGAATAGTCTCTGTATAAGGTGACAAATATGATCTCTGTATGCAGACTGAATGTTAAAAATACATTATTCAGAAATTTGAATAATTTGTTGAAACTATACTGGGTTAATTATTGCAAGTTTATAAATGAATATCTTAAGTAGGTATGTCGGCGGATCTCTTAATCCTGCGCGAGGTGCTTTTCAAGTAATAATTGAATACAGGTAACCATAGCGTGATCTCATATAGTATCATACCTACATACTATAATGTAGTTAATAATTTTTAATGTGGGAAAGGTTTAACTTGTTAAAGAATTTCAGTGCTATTTTTTCTTTTGTAAATATTTTGCATTTTGTGAAGTGAGTCCCATACTCGAAAACCATACATACGATTTCATTCAAATCTACAAATGAAAATTTGAAACCTAAATTTATTCTAGTAGAAAATTTAAATACTTCATTTAAAATTATTTCAAATTTGAAATTTTTCATTATTTTTTAACAAAATTAGAAGAATTATGAAAAGGTAAAATAAGCTGTTAATATATTACCTTAAAATATTCGAAAACTACCTGTTCTCAAAAGGATGCCTTTCTAGAGGACTTTCTAGAATAAAACAGCCATGTTCAGGTTTGTATTAAAAATGCAAATAACATTTGTATAACGAAGTTCTTAAACAATTCAATTTCTAAAACAATCCCAACAACAAATGATAATAATCATAATATTTGTAATAGATACAAAAGCTGCATTTCGCATAGCGTGATATTTATAACACGACAGATTCGCTATATTATAGCCTAACTTCTATATCATATGGGGGATTAATAGTAGTGTAAAATGAAATTTTCTTGCTTGTGAGTATTTCAGTTTATGTAATCAATAAATATTACACATACATAAAAATGAAGAAGAATGATAAAGTAAATTTTAAAGGATAATTTTTGGTATTTGAATTTTAAAAATCCTTTTATACAAAGTTTCAAAATAATTTAGTTTACAAGCAGGGACCATAGCTTAAAGCTCTTCATTAAAGCGAACTAGAGAATCATAATACGTCAAGCATACAAAAACTGATTCTTTTGTTTGCTTTCATTACACTTTTTTAAAAACATTCTGTGCACAAATGACAAAATGGTATTTGAATAATTTAAAATGGGTAGTTTCCATTAAATTTTCTAGTTTTAGAGTTTTGAATGATCAAATGAAATCTCCTTTTTCGAGAGACAAGAAGCGGGCAAAAATTAAGCCTGTTACAAATGAAAAAAAAACTTGGGTTTAATAGATTTAAGATTATTTAGTCGTGATTAGTTTTACCGAAGCCGCAATTCTTTATTACTATTTCAAGAAATCTCTCAGTTTTAACAGAAGTAATCAAATCGGAAATTTTGACAGCCTCGTGTCTTATCTTTTTATGATAATGATACCACTGCTGTCTGAAAGTGGCAAAAAAGAAAGACATCGATATTTAGCAAATCGGGATTTCACAAATGCTGTATTACGTTCTGCAAATTATAACGCTGCTTGTTATAATGAGATCTACAGCTGAAGTAAACGGATAGTGAATGGAGCAGCATTCCCCAAGTCTTCAACGGTGCACACCCTCGCCTCCCCCTTACACCCGGAAGGAGCATTTAATGTGGAGGTCTACGGCCACTACAAGCGGGGTATAGCGATGGAAACGGGGTAAAGGAGTGTGAACTCACCTTGGGTCATCCGTGCGAGCTGAGACAGGACGATTTATTGTAAGAATCCGGGCATGACTGCCCTCTCACGCAGCACAACCCCTAATCTTCCCCGAGCGCAATAGAGTCCTCTTGTTTTCTCACGCAGCGAAGAACAGGAGACTCGGTTCTGGAGCGCAACCGAACCGCCCATCGTTTTCCAGGGGCTGCTTGGACGGCGCGCAGTCCAGACCGCGCAGCCCGGCCGGAGCGGGGGCGCACGCGCGCCCCCGCACGCTTCCATTCGAAAACGCGATGTGGTGATTTGGAGAATAGCTTCAAACTGTTGAAGATTTGAGAAAAAACAAGTGTTGAGAATTTTTGAAGTAGAAGATCGAACACGTAGACACGAACAAGTAACAAGTGAGATAAAAATTTCTAAAAATAACCAAAATGAGGTAAGGCATGTGAGTAGGTGTGAACCGAAAGATTATTTTATCCGAGAGTAATGCTTTTAGATACATGATATAGTTTCCTGTATAAGACAACCCTGCGTTTTTTAACGAGTTTCACAAACATCAAGACCTCGTACATAAAACATTCAGACACGCAAAAAAATTATATCTCAGAAAAATTCAACACAAAATAGAATTATTCAAATCAAATAATGCATCTGGAGATAAAGCTGTGTTTTCTTTTAACTTAAATATCAAGGAAGATGAGATAAGTTACCTTCATGCGATATTTTTCAAATGTTACACTAATAAGAATGGTGCATATGAAAAAAGTACAATTTTCTAAAGACAGCTTAAATGGAAAAGCATCGTTCTGCGGTTACTTCAGTATACTTACATTACATTATTCCTAATTTGAAAACTATAAAAAAAATTTCGTGCAGGTGTTAAGCAAAAAGTTATGAGACTCCTTTTTTTCTGGTATACATTTGGGATAATCATTGAAAAAAAATGAACAAAATTATATAATATCTAATCGCAATTATAAGTCGAAAACTGAAGAAAACATCTGAAACATTTGTGTGAAAAACTTATTAAAGTTGTTGAAAAATTCAGAAGAAACGTGAGTTTTCTTTCGTCAAAAATCTGAAAATGTTTAACTGTAAAACATAAAAGGGTCGCAGAAGTTAATTACAAACCTTTTCTCAAAAGATGGTCGTGAAAGGAAAACTGCTAAAATTTAAAAAGAGGAAAAGATTAAAATATTTGCCAGAACTCGAAAATTTGCTTTTCGAATTTTTGAAATAATCTTCCATTACTTCAGAAAAATTCAAAATAAGCATTTTAAAAATTTTATTTAAAGAAGTGTGTGTGCATAAGGCATATGAGGGTACCTTTTAATTGTGGTGCAAAAAGTGTAAATAAAAATGGGAATGAAAAAAAAATTTTAAAGCATGCACATTTTTATTGTCTTCAGTTGACTAAAATATTTCTCGTAATGAGCCAATCTCACATTCCTACTACACTTAGCTTAATTGTTATCTAATTTAGAGGAAATTATCAGTTGCTACAGACTTTTTTTCCAGCAGTTTTCATCATGAATAGTTTATAATTATTCTTAAAACTTTGTATCATTTACAACACAATATCATTATCAGTATCATATGTAGATTCGTTCACAGACTTCAGAAGTTGTGCGATAAATTTCAGCCTCATTTTGGCCTTCAACTTGAAGAAATCTAATAACGTAGACAATTTCGCCATTTCCAAACACATCTTTAAGCAAAAATTAAAAATTAAATTGCAATCTGAAAATTTCAGATTTTTATCTAACATCTCGATAAATTTCATTCAAGTTTCAAAAAGTTTTAAAATGTAAAAATCGTTATTTTTAAAAACTTTCAATCTAATCATTAGATATTTTAACGCCTGAAGAAGCGTTAAGCTAAAAAATGTCTATTGTCATACTTATTTAAGAATTAATCCCATGGGAATTCAAGATATAGAATTTAAAATAAAGAATTTCAAATTAAGGTTTTGAAGGCATGATGGCATATGATGAGGAGAAACTTCCTCTGGCATAACTTTACAATAAATTATAACCACAGAAGTTTGCGCACTTATTTAAGAAAGAAACAATAATTATTCAAGGCTTAGCTGTGTATTTGTTTCACCAAATGCTTTGTGCATTAGAGAGTATTTGTGACACTTCATGGAAATATTTTGTCAAGACGTGAACCCCGCAAGCTGAAAATTATATGAACCTTAAAAGAAATTTCTTTCTTTAAGGTATGTGCCTACCCTAAAATCATCATTTTAATGAAAACTTTCAAATATTTTTTTATTTATTCAGTTTATAGTCCACACATTTAGGTTTCCAAAAATGCTTTATTTTTGTTTTTACGACAACTAAAAGCAAAGTTATAGTATAATTAATAAACCGGAAGTGGAGTTTCGGATGCCGGAAGTTGGCATTTAAAGGGACGTAAAAATGTAAACAATAAGTTTAAACAGCTATTTTCTAATTATTAAACAATATAAATGTCTACAATCTCATTTTAATGTGCAGATTAACATTTTCTTTTTTTATTTTATATTGTTTTATTTGTATCTGGCATCTATTTCGTTACTTAAATTTGAGTTACTGAACAGCAACACTTTTATCGTATGAAAGTTGTTTACATTCTTTTCGCGATATCGCTGTAGTTAATTATTTGCTATTTCTTGATATTTTTGTTTTCGGTTCTTGTTTTTTTATCTTATTTCAAAGCTGATTTTTATTATAAATCAAAAGCGAGGTCTAGGAGGACTAAAAAGCGTAGCTTCCGTGGAAATCAGTACACTGCTGTTACTTCAAAGAATTGTGAACTCCAAAACATATCAGGAAACCATTTCAGGAAAAATGACCAGGTCTCCCAGATTCAGTTATAAAAGCTGTAAAAGCAACATATCTTTCACTGTGTGACAAGAATTTGCTGATAAAATGCCTACATGGGAAGACTCAGAACAATAATGAGAGTTTTAACAACCTTTTGTCGACTATTTTACCTAAAGAAACTTTTGTCCAACTGAAAACATTGCTTTTAGGTGCACATTTTGCTTTATTATTATTTAATTCAGGATATTTAGGACTTTTACCTGCTTCCAGTAATCTAGGAATAGAAATTGATCGCATTATGTTTGAAAGCTGCGTGGGAATAGACAAACAGCGAATTCAGAAATCAAAACGCCAATCTCTACAAGCAACAAAGTTATCCAGAAAGAAGCCAAAAGATAAACGAAAGTCAAAATTAGTTAAAAAAAGGGTCTAACACAAATATGGCGAGTTTTAAAGGTCTAAAGTGGCTACAAATTTCTTTGTGCTGCATTAGTATCTTTAAATGCATTTTCTGAGAAACTGTGTTTTTCGTTACTTTTGTTTGCGATTACATTCATTTCTCAAAATGTATTTAGAATATTGAAATGAAATTTTGCCAGAATATTTTATTCAGCTTTACCTGTATTCTGTATCAAAATCTGACACCTTTGTGTTTAATTATTGATTTTATTGGCAGTATTTTGAGAAAGAGAGGAATATTTTTTTTTGAGTTTTTGTGCCAAGTTTGGAATATATCAAAAACTTACATAAGTACAGCAAATCTTTTGCTACAGAACACAGGTAAGCATGTTTTGTATATACTGTGTAAAAATTATTGAAGTATATTCATTAGAATCTATTATAGGAGATGTGGCGTAAATGAAAATTTTCACTAAAATTTTTCAAAATATTGCCTATATTTTAAAAATTAATGAAAATTTCTGTAATATCCCATTTAAATTCATAGTTTTATATCCCATTTTACTTAAAAGCATATGTGTTTAATTAAAATTTTATGTGTTTCAAAAAAAGTGCTTCGCACGTAGGCACATAAAAAAGAATACTTACACGCTACTAAACTGAGAAATATAAAATAAAAAATCTGATGCGGACAACGTATGGCTTCCTTGTACGGGATATTAAATTAATGCATTTTTGCTCCATTTCCTCAAATTTCATTAGAGACATATTTCTCATTCAATTAATACAGTTCTCACTTCGCAGCAAAGCCAAAATACATAAAACTTCAAAATATCTTCATTAAAAATTAAAAAATATAGAAAAACATAACACAGCGAATACAATTAAAACAATTAAAAATACAATCTTTACAATTAAAATTCCTACGCAAAAGCAAGCAAATCGGCAAGCAAGTAAGAAAGCAGATTTTTTGGTGCACAAAACTGAAAGTTTACAAGAACAACATAATCCAATCATTTTGAAAGCAAAAAGTTCACAATTTATCAACATATAAGAATAAAAAAACTGAGTTCACCGAGCCGAGTAACAGAGTGAGTACACATATTTGGTCCTGTGATCTCAACCAAAAAACAGAGGTAAACAACCACATGTAATAGCAGTCCTATATAAAAAATTTCAACGTTCTGAGGATACTCTAAGTTATACGAGATACATACATACATACGAAGGTACAGACGTCACGGAAAAAATCTGCTCTGAATCCATTTTTAATCAATTTTATGATCCGTTGGAAACAAAAAGAGTCCTTTATTCTGTTCTCACGTACAGATCGGCAAAAACATGATTAAATTTCATTCGATAGCGGTCAAAATTGATATTTTCGTTGAAATATGATATTCCGAATTTTTCGTGACTACAATGTTTTCTTCATTTCGTAGAAGGAAGTAAAAACACTAAAACAAATGTTATAACGTAATATGTATCTTTTATCTATACTATTAAAATCTGTGCTCGTCTGTTTGTTTTCTTTGTGACATCACCTACTCCCGAACGGCGGTGAGTAAGTTTCGACAGAGGTACCTCCGGATTCCAAAAATTCATGGGAAGATATTTCGAGCATCCTCATCTTCGTACGACTTTAATAAGCTGAGATATTAATTAAAATATCTGAAAACGCTAATTTTCGCACTCTTTTTTCCAAGTGGCAATAATCTAGAGCAGGGGAGATAAAAGTCTGCTCACATAGCACGTCGACCTTCTATAGACCTTCATAGTAGTTGGTTAGCACTTGAATTTATTTTTTTTAATATTTCTAAGTTTATTTAAATTGTAATTAAGTTGTCAGGACTGAGTGTTCTGTGCATGTGTTTAGCGAGCATGGTGAAGCACTTACTAGGGTCCTTAGCCTCAAGTCCTGAACTGGAACAGGGAGCTGAAAAATGCGCTTTGT
>KK113206.1:0-140072 GCA_000611955.2 Stegodyphus mimosarum
CCCAGCAGTTACATCAGAACATAGCGTACCTTCCGCTCCCTGTTCCAGTTCAGGACTTAGAAGATGAGGATAAGAACCCTTTACAGAATTTATCATGTTCTTAAAGAATACACACAGAACACTAAGTCCTGACAGCTTTAAGGGGTTACTATTATTTTTTTTAAATTTAACTCATACTGAACCTCTCTTAGTGCCGTGACAAACTAAAAAATATAACTTACTAAAATTAATTAGTTAGAAAGCTAAGATTAGACTGATTAGTTAGTTAGAACTGATTGATTGAGCTGACTCGAAATAAATATCTAAATATAACTTTTTTTAAGTCAATTAATTCACACATAGCAAGCCTAATTCATATTAATAAAGCTTAACCTAAAAACACAAGAAGGAATAAATCTTCTCTGGTACTCGGTAGAATAAAATACTATTTCAACCAAAACATTTCGAAAATTCAGTCGTTTTTTCAAATTAACTCAAATATAACAAGTTCATATTCATTAATCAAAACCTTATAAGCACCAGAGAAGAAATATTCAAACACCAATCAATCAGTTCCACTATGAAAAATCAAGTCATAGTTTTAACTTTCCTGGCACCTAAAACAAACATTTAAATATTCAATAAAACGTGGTTAGTACATATTTGCTAAAGAGGGCGCGTTGTGAGTACCCTAAAATGCATAAACATTGTACAATAACCCCGATAAAATCTCCATGTTTCTTAAAAGCCTCACGGCTCAAACAAATGGAGTGACTGAACAAACCAACTACGTACACGAAAAAAAACAATTGCAAGTAATAATATAAAATCACACTCATTTATTAATATCTGGGATAAATTTATGGGAGAGCTGGCCAGACTACTCTTACATACAAATGCCATTAATATTCTACGTTAAATCTTCTTCAAGAGTCACTCATCAAGATAACATTTTTGAATTTTAACGTAACACGATTACTTAGAATAACTGGAACATTAAATGAATCATTTAAACGGGATTTCACACAAACTAATACAGAAAATTACACTTAACATAAATTTCATATTTTTGATAATAATTTTAAATTGTTCTAAGATACTTAATTTTTATCTATTATCAGATGAACTTTTTTACCAGTTAAGCAAGATTAAATTAAGATCAAGATATAAAGATACCAAAGAAAATATAATATAACTCACATTTGAACTACAGGAATCCATCTTCATAAGAAGCTATAGGCGACGATATCATAGGAAGCTATAGGCTGCAGGTGAATTCCGCCATTCAACTGGTCCTAGGTAATCAGTTCTAAAATAAAGTTCAAGAAAAATGACCTCATGTAGAACCACAATGAAGAAGCCCGGTAATCAAAAAATTCTAACGTATTAAAGTTGAAGGAGAAACAAGGGAATATACAAGCTGACACTTAGGTATTTCAGCTGCGAATTTCAACCAGAACCGGCAGGAAACCTCCATTTCGCAGGAAAAACCCCTCCGAGAGGGCTCGGAAAAGATCGTTCTAAGAGCTCTACATCTCGCATCAATTTCCGGAAAATTCTCAGTTCATCGCATCTTCAAAACTTGAATCGGTCTTTCCGGCGCAGGATAGCAAGCGCGAGCCACCGGCAAAGGTAAAAGCTCGGCCGCAGGGCCAAAAGCCCTCTATGCTAATTATCTTCTCTGTATCAAAACTTAACTCCATTCAAGAAAGAACCGCTAAAAGCCGAGGCCGTCCGCATTACGCAAGCGTAAGCCACCCGCAAGGGTAAGCTTGGCCGCAGAGCCAAAAGCCTTCTCTAATTCTTTCCTCTGTATCCAAACTCAAAAACTCTCTCTCTCTAAAATAATCTGACTTCAAAACTCATGCAACAAACGAGGAAAACTCGGTTTCTCCTCCCATTAATCATTGCTGGTCCAAAAGTTACACATTAAATTAAATTCTTGCCAATCCGGGATTTTCGATATAATTTAACAGGACAAATTCAAACCCCACAAACGAATCAAAATAAAGTCATTGTCTACAGTAGCACCTGCGAAAACTGGAAACTAAAAATTCGACCCCCCTTGCTAACAAGCGAAAAATCTAAGGAGAAACAATAAAAAACTGTCCCTTCAAGATCTAATTTACAACCTTTCCCTTTCTTCCGAAACTATAAGCAAAGCAACATTCACACAGCTAAAATGGTAAGTGAAATAGCAGGGAGCCTATTACGATAGCCATTTTAACTGCTTCGTAACAAAGACCAGGGAAACAACGATATACTGCCCTCAGTTCCAACTGTCATCTTAAAAGGCTATTCCCACAGGTGTTACATCCCTTAAATGACGCTCCCTTTTCTTCGTTAGAAAACTGAACCGTTGAAGGAAAAATAATTGTCTAAAGATTTTAAATAACACTCTTTACAAATATATATAGATTCATTACGCTCTTCACAATTTCAGATTTTAAAAATCAAATACAAATACAAATAAAATTGATTACTTAAATGATAAAAACACTTAAATTTTGCGACACAACAACCTTGTATGGAAATTATTTTTGAGCATTGTTAAGAATTAAAGGATATTTGTCTTTTAAAACCTTTTAAAATTTTTAAGACATCGCTTCTGTTGCTTTTGAATAAATTTCACTTTCAAGATGAATACGTTTTACTTCTAAGATATGCTTGTTTTTTATTCCTATATTAAACATTTTTATAAGAACTGAGGACAATAATGATATGAGTAAATACTGAGCGTCTTAAAGATTTTCTGAAATTTATATAAATCGAACAATGGGTTTTACGCTGTTATAATATGCACAAAAATGAATCTCAAGGGATTGTATATATTTTGTTACGGATGTTTATGGTAAATATTTAGTTTAATCATTCACTTAGTGAAGGACTTCAGACCTCTTCCTAATTATTACCTTTATACAGTATTATGTCATTCAGGGGAGTACTAGAAATGATATTTTCAGGCACTAAGCCTGTTGCATACCCAAACAATAATTTGGCTATTCAGGTTATCCGCCAATCGATATAACTCAGTATCACATATGGGTCACCCTCTCAATATTCTTTCTCTTACTATACATGTTTAAAGGCTATTCGAAATACCTGATTTATAGCAACAATAGGAATGAATATCTGTCGTCACGTGAAAAATAATCTTTGTCCAAGATCAACTATAAGATAACAATTTGTTAGAGAATCCTTAAGAGAAATTTCATGCAAATATCTTTGCAACATATGTTACAACAAACATTTTCAGAACAGAATCAAGAAATAAAAATACAGCTATTGAAATAGATTATGGATTGAAATATTGATCATAATAAATTATGATCTACCTATACATTTTATAAAGGGAACCTTGTTTCCCGTTCTGAAAAGCCTCTGTTATCAAGATCTCGGTTTACGAAATTAATTCGGCCGATGCAGTTTCTTTATTCTCTGCCTCTAACCATTATCATATCAATATATCCTATACAACCAAGCGTATAACGTAACGGGTTAATATCTTCCAGCACCTGTGCTCAGTTTTATTACTGCTATTTCGTCCCACGCTTTCAGAAGTCTGGTACCTTACGTCTAAAATATTTCTGCTTCGATTTTACACACTTTTAAGTTAGCACCATGTCTACTGATATTGTTTCCTTTCATTCGAGATTTACCTTTTAAGTTATATTTCCAGTTTTTTCAGGTTTTCTTCTCTTTCCTTGTTTCGGATTGTCCTGATATTCTGAATTTCTCTGGTTAAGTATCATTTTGTCAAAGTCTTTCATAGCTTGATCTGAAATTTCATCAAATATTTCAACTTACATTTACGAACATATCAAGAATTTATTCCAGCATACCGCTTCACTTTTCTTGATTGTATACGTTCTGTGATATTATGTTTGTATTTGCTTCGTGGCATTTTACTTATGGATTGGCAATATACTTCAAATTTCTATTCCTGTGTATGTTATATAATCATCTATGACTGCTGTCCTTAATGAACAGAAATTTAAACAATTTAAAATTCAGCAATTACAGCAAATCGTTCCACTTTTTAAAGCTTATTATAAGTAAATCTGAAGTCGTAAATAAATGAAATGAAAATTAAAATCAAATTTCATTACATCGTCTGTCGTTTTATTTGTTACAACAGCATTTTTTTAGCGATCAGTCTTTCAGAATTTTTAAAAGAATATTCACGTTTCGGAAAACACCTGCATAACATTGCAATGGATTCATCACAATTTCTTCCTCTAAAGAATAGCGATTAATTATTTCCTGTTAAGTAATGTTTCGTTACCTTATGAATTGACTAGAAAAAAATACAAGTAAAATTATGAACGTGTTTAGTTATTACTTGAATAAATTACATTCGTTAAAACGTATCCAAGTTTGAAATGAAATGCATATGCAAACATCCAGTGTTTATAATTTTAACCATCTTCCTTTATTATAAATTTTGGAGAAAGCCTTCAGGCTTCTTGATTTTTTAAAAATCTTTTCTTATTTATTTTTAGAGGCGAATATGAAAAAAAAATATCTGATTAATTTTAATTGGGAAAGTTCTTCAGCAGTCGGCGCATATTCCGCAAAATTTTCTTAAGTGGTTGATGAGATGAAGTAAAGAAAAAAGAATTCATAATTGCTTTCTACCGTGAATAAAAACAAATACAGAATGAAATTTATGAAACTCAGAAATATATAGGAAAAAACTATTTTGTAAATATTTTGAATAAAATTCAGATCTTACGGCAAAAGGCGAATGTTAGTTTTTCACAAAAAATGGGAAAGAAATTTGTAAAAATATCTTACAGCTAACGACAAAAAGGGAATAAATAAATAAGTAAATAAATAAACTGAGTAATGCTTTTTATTTTCTTTTTCTATTTACAAATATATGTAACCACTTTTTTATTCGTAAAAGAAGGAAAATTAAGCTTTTTTTAAATTTTAATTGCTTTGGAACGTAATACATTTAATTTTTTTATTTTTCATTATTAAGTACATTAAGAGTTCGTTAATTTCCCTGCAATGAATCAAGTGTTGTCTAAGAAATGCAAAATTATGAAGAACTCTCTGCAGGATGGTTATTATTCGGATTTAGAGTTCATTTCAGGGTTTTCTAATGAACATACATTAATGAAAACTGGAACTGAATTTATCAGACCGTAAGACAGAAAAATACATTAAAAATACATGCGATTAATTTTTTAAAATAATAAATTTTGGGCATTAGGAGGCTTTTATAAAAGCGTATTCAAAATAGAAACTACAATAATTTACTATAAACTTTAAAATACAGAAGAAAACTGCGTTAGAGTATGTACTTGGTTCATATGCTTGTGCATCTGTAACGAACTGTAAGGCAGTGTAATAAGTCTTCGCACGAGGAGATTCCCGAATCATGTCAGAAACGTTATACTAGCATTTAACTCAGGCAAACTCCGAATGTTTCTCTGACAAGTACCATCTTTTTGAATTCCCCCACAACCAGAAATCATACTGGCTGAAGCATCTAGAAATAGAAAGACAAGGTTCTGGAAAGTTTCTTGAAATCTCACGAATATGACTGTTTGGCAGGAAACAATTCTTTTACTTGCTAGCCAGCAAGAGCTGCAGTTCCCTTTTGTATGAAAACTATTATCTCTAAAAATTTTTGTTCTCGCGAGAAAGGAATCACTTACTGTGCCAGTAACTGGCAGTAATGTTCACTTGTAATGGGGCACCTTAAGCGATGATTATGTGTTAGCTATTCGAAGAAATATGGGTTTTTATTAACACTGGGTGTAAATATGCACTATACAATCTCATCATCAGAATGTAGCTACTGTTCTAGCCTCACAACGGAGCGCAAGGATCTAATTTTGAGGTACTTCTGTGGGTTCGCTGCTTCCATCGTAAAATGTACTTCATGTGTCTAGGAAAGAACCAGGTCAGTACTTCGTGAACAACATTCTCCGAATAAATTGATAGGACGATTGCATCATAGGTCAAGAAACGCAGATATTTCATGCTAAATTTTGAGCATATAAGTCTTGAAAACAAGAAACGCCATCAGTCGCAGAAACAACCAGTTCTTAAACAATTACTTGCGGAATGCATCGCTATTGCTCTCTTAGAATAAAACTTAAGTCTCTAATCTCGTGAAATTTCTTTATCATCTTTCTTAATCCTGGTACCTATTCCATAGTGCTTTCGAGTGAAGGTATTTCTCCAAGGCAGTTGAGAAAGTGCTGGGTTTCTCATAAAGTAATTTGAAGAATTATGCATATTATTTCTTCTTTCAAGACGTGCAATAGATTTTATATCGATGGTTCCTTTTTAATTAGCCCAGAGGGGTGATTTTCTCAGAAGGGCTATTAATTTTGTTTTGGCATTTTGAGTTAGTTCCCTATAAACGAAGTTTCACTGTTGCCACCAAATATCAGAGCCCCGCAGTATATTTAAAGAAATTAAATGATGAAGAATCTACATGAAGGTATGCATGTTTCTCGCACTGTAAAAAATTAACGGTACACAGAGACATCACATTTTGAATAACGTATTCCTCCACTCGAATATGAGCATCTGGAAGGCCAAATTTGGAATTTGTTTTATTATCTATTTCATATTTTGTGAGACTTTAACGAATTTTTGATTAATAAACCCAAGGATTTCAAAGCGAGCAATGGTAACACTGTACGAAAAAAAAAACCTTTTTAGCTTCAGCGCGCGAGACTGTGTATCGGAAATTCTAAACATATGCTCTTTTAAAATTATTTTGTGATATTGTTGTTGAACTGAGTTTTATAGGTTAAGTGCGAAGGACATTATATTTAATAAATAAAGGTAACACACAAAACATAAAAGACACCCCCTTTGGGCGTAATATAAAATCTGAAAGCTTCTAGATATTATATTTTTATTATTCTTTTGGTTATTTATTTATTATATACAGTGAAGAGTTTTTTTCTTGCAAAAACGGAGAATGATATTTTATGTCTTGAACAAAAGTTTCGTTAAAAAGTGAAACATGATGACAAACGTTTGATGCCATATACTCTTCATATTTTTTTCTCTAGTTAACTAAATAATCTATTCTCGATTTGTTTATCGTTTGTTTAATAATGGACTCCAAAAAACTATATGATGCTGAAACATAATTATAAGCACACTGAAAGAACATATTAATTAAAACACGCATTATAAAGCAACATTTATATTTTAAAAGACTTCCTCAAATGCATACTATACTGTAAAATCTCACGTACCATTTTAGATGAAAAGCTATTAAATATTGGCGACGTTTAATTTATACGCTGTAAAATTGACACACAGCGTTGCAAAATTAGGTTTATAATGCGTTATACTCCAACACTACTTGACTACGTCTAAATTAATTCATTTTTTTTAAATTAGGGTGACCTCTTTCTTTTCATCGAAAAGACAAAAGGACAAAACGTTCAATACCTCTCTGTAATCGTTCTTGCGCGATAACTTGCCTATGAATATACATGACAAAAGTGTATTCTTCAGAAAGGGACATATAACAGTGTCAATTTACATTTCAGGATAATTCGAAACACCAAGGAACGATATCATGACGTAAGAGAAATAAGATATAAGAAATTTATAAGATAGTTTCTCCCTCCTTCCAACATGCCTTCGTGGTGTAGTGGTTAGCACACTCGATGCGTATTCGAGAGGGCCAGGTTAGAATCCCGGCTAGGGCATTGCTCATTTTTCAAATCTCTTGCTTTAAAAAAATCTAATGACTCTACAGTCGGGCCTGCACTAAAAGTGGTGAATGATGATTCTTTACTACCAGATTTGGCAATTCAGTCCCGTAATCCTCAGTCGCCCTTTCAGAGGGGGAGTATATAAGGTAATTTTACTTTATATACTCCCCTTTTGAAAAGGCGACTGAAAATTAGGGAGTATATAAGGTATTTTGACCCTCTTTCCTGAATGCCTTTGTGGTGTAATAGTTAGCACACTTGGTGCGTATTCCAGAGGTCCAGGTTCGAGTCCCGCCGTAGGCATAGTTCATTTTTGAAGACTCTTTCTTCAAAAAATAATTAATGATGCTACACATTTTAAAACTAAAATGGTGGGAGGAGAATATTTCATTTAACCTCCTTTTTCACAGTTGCAAGGCATCTGTACTTTGATATTCATAAATACATATATAAAGTTTTTAATTAAGGTATTGTCTGAATAATACACTTTTCCTATGCAAACAATATATTTCTAATTTATTGCACATTTACGTTAGAAAAGTCCGTTTTCCCTCCAACATAGAAATGGCCAGTCCTTCTATTGTACCATTATGAAGTACACAAGGTTATTGAGTGTTTAATTCCAATTAGAACCAGCTTTGGTATTAGCTTTGACTGCCTTCTTTAAGAACTGATTTTCTATCTTTTATAGTTTTTCATGTTGGAATGACAATATATGTGTGCCGCCATCGCATTTCATTTGCTCCGAATACAAGGAATAAGAGCAGTAAAACACAAGTTCCTTGACTTGTGATGGAAATATCTCCTGATAAAACAGATGGAAAGAGAAAACACTCTATGTCAAAAATGAATCTTACCATACCAAATACTGTTGCCTTAATATTTAGCTTTTTCAGAATCCTGCAGCAAATCAAAAACTTAACTTTAAACTACCAAACACTGTAACCTATTTATATTTAGCTTCTTCTGATGCCAAAAATTACATATTATCCTATGTGTGCTTATCAAATATATGTGAAAATACATTACAGTTAAATAATTTAGTATAAAGCATTGTAAATTTAATCGAAAATATTTCCAAAGCGACGAGTATTTCTTTCGAGTTACAGAAAGTTTTATTGAATATGGAAAGTAGAGCTACTTTAAAACTCACTGTGATGACAGAATGTTTGAAACTCTGATTGTAATCTAATTGCCAAATGATAAAGCTGTAGAGTATAACAAGTTCATCATTTTCTTTACCTTTCAAGAGTTTTACTCTAATGTTGCGCTAATGTAGGTCAATATCCCTTAGCATGGGAACATGAATATAACAAATATAAGAAGACAAAGATATTTTCTAATATGCAATAAACAGCCTTCTTCGAAAAAAGCATTTGTTCATGAAAGTCGTTTTCTGAACATTTATATCAAGGTTTTGAGTAAGAATTAAATTAATTTAACATTTCTGTATCTTTTGTATTCTAGGAAAACGAGCAGAAAGAAAAGAACAGTGATATTTTCTGATATATCATTGAGCATTACAATAATCATCTGAACGAATGTAGTTTAGTTATTGAAGGAATAGTAAAAGTATATCCACATAATCCAGACTGTATAGAAAATACACGCACTGTAATGACAGCCATCTATTTTCAAAATCTCCTTTTTGTGTTTTTACACATTTGCGACACGTCTGCAATTTTTGATGACCAGAAAAAGGATTTATTCAAAAAGCGTAATTTGCGAAGCAGCAGCAAGTTCCCATAAAATAATAAGTGAAGTTTCAACTGCAGACACATAAACACTTTGTTTCTTCTTCTTATCTTATGTTCATCCATAGCAAGGAACAACAACTTGTATCGGTTCAGTTTTGTTAAAGGAAAGCAAATCGAGAATTATCTACCGATAGAAAGGAATGAAATTGAGAACGTCATGCTCGTATCCGCGTTGCACATGGGAAAATCACGAAAATTCTCAAGCAACCAGCCCATTTGCTATGTAATTGTAGTAAAAATTATTATATGTATTAAAAATACTTAAATATTTTTTAATTTCTTATGTAATGAAAATTGTGTTAATTTCTGTAAGTTATGAGAAATATTAATTATAATTATTCTGGTGTATAAGTGATAACCAAAATTTTGAATATTAATTTTATCAGCGATGAACTGCGAATAAGAATGAAGAAATCCAACTACCCAGTATAGGATTATAACATGTGATTAAGAGTACATCACGTTGTTTCCGCAGTAACCCGAATGATAGGGATAAAATATGTGACCTACAGAGGATAGCAAAGTAATGTACTTACCCCAGACGTTGTGATAGTTGAAGAAGAAAATACAAGTTAATCATCTACAATTCCCTCTATTTATTTTTCCTATCAAAATTTTACTGCTGAGCTCACACAAATAAAACAAGAAAATTAAATAATCAGATCATAACTATAGTCCTACTATAAATGCAGAACGTCCTTTCGTTTAACGATACACTTGGAGAGCACAATCTATTTGCATCGCTTTCTATAAATCACGAAAAACCTGGAATCGAAAATATATGTAGAGCAGCAATAAACTTGTCTTGAAATTTCTTCTGATTTTGAAGCTTCTACCAGTGAATTAATTTGGAGCAGTGCACCACGTGGCGATAGACAATGAATGAGCCTTATATTGCACAATGAGATCGTTCATGATTCTTGCTTAAAAAACGTCATTCAATCCTGGATGAATTTTCAGAAACTGCATATAGAATGAATATATTCAATAAAAAAAAACTACAGTTGGCTTTCTATAAATCAGGAACCATATCATCGGACTTTTCAGGAGAGTTAAACGTGCATCATGAAACGAAGTGGTAGGTGAAGAGACAGTCGGTGAAGAAACAGGCCGAAGCCCGTCCTTCACCCTTGAACTACCAGTAGCGAAGAGGGCAGAAACCGGTCCAACAACTGCCACCAAGGGCTTGGTTGAAACGATGACGATTCTTGAAGCGATAGTTTGATGATAGATGCCGGCTTGCTAGCACATTCCCTCCGGCCAAAGAAAAAGCACAGATCACCGCATGATCTTCACTGACGCTGAACACTGCATGATAAATTTCACCGAAACACAGTTCATTGCACTATAAATTTTACTGACGCACAACACTCATTACAAGTATGATCTGGTATAATAGTTAAATCAAATGAAAAATAGTCAAAAATTATTTTATCATAATTTCACTGTCTGCGATAAGTGCTACACATATGAAGTACAATCAAAAATTAATAATTAATACATATCATACAAGTTACTCATATAGTTACAGCATACACTTTCATTATAAGCTGTAGTCAAATTACAATTTTCTCTTTGTAAATGGAAATTGTAAGCTAATACCTATTTTTACCTTTTATACATTTTCACTGTTAAACACAACTCTGCATTAATGATCATTTTTTTGACAAGTTTCTAATTATACAGATTCTATAAACTCTTCTGAATAACATCAATTTCCCTTGAATTTTACTAAATTCATCTAGACCAATTACTCTACAATTTCATTTTCTTGAACACAATACTACTCAAACTTGTTTTAGTAGCTCAATTTTCATGTCTAGCTCGTTACTTGTAATGATCACTAAGTGTACTGCACACTTTTTTTTTATTTTTGTAAATTCCATGACATTAGTCAACCCGGACCAGCCTGCAGCCAACCAAACGTATGAGTGAAGGTGGCCAACCGACACCCAAACTAATCATGAAATCTCAAAAAAATTTTTTTGGTGGAAATAAATCCACTAAATTCCTAACACTTACAAATGTGTGTATGTCTTCTATTTATTTATTTTTTCTAACTTAGTGAACAAGAAAAACAAGCTCGATGAAATAAAAGTTCTTAATTAATCAAATTGAACCTTGGATCAACTCTTTTAAATAATTTTCTACAATGAATTTTTTGAGTTTTGTGGTCCTCATGTTTTGAATTAAGTAGTTTTTATTTCGAAATATTTTTATTATTTTGAAAGGTCCATTGAATTTTGGCTGAAAAGCATGAGGTGGTTGAAAAGCCTTTAAAAATACCTCATCTCAAATATTAAATTTTGGTGGTTCTCTGCCTTTAACAACTTTATTTTGAGATTGAAAATATTTTTCTTCGTTTTGTTTCACTAATTCTCTAGTTGCTTTAATGTGTTCTCTCTGACGTAACAAGTATTGTGAAGTATTGTGGAGTGCGAGAAGGAAAGAGAGATATTTTTACTTCTACATTTCATATTTTTGAAAGAAGTACTAAATTTTTGCTGAAAATGTCAGAATTAAAGTTAAGCATTTAAAAACTGAAAATGAGTATAAAATTAATGCCACTCATACCACTTAATATAATTTTTAAATTTGCATAGCTAATTAACAAATGTTATTAACAAATTGATCTTTTTTTATAAGATTTACGGATAATTTTTCAGGAAAAATATAGTTTAAACGGGTTTAGAAAAGGAAGAAAAATAACTGCATGAGGTTACTTCTATGCAAATAGCTTAGTTAACTATCAAATTATGTTCTTTCACATTTGTTAATCTGGTATCGTTTTAGTGAATAATGTATCTTGTTTTATTTCCTTTTATTCTTGAAGCGTCTTTAATATGTTCACCCTGTTTCCCGCTTTCCTTCTTGCGCTTCCATATCATTATGCGAAAATGCAGTTACAGCTTTTAAAACCTGCAACACGCGTATGTGCAATGTTATCGTCATGCGATGATTTGTAGGTACTTTGTTCTTTACCATGATATTTTCGACGATGGTATTTTTAAACTGCGAAGTTTTTGAACAGCTTCATTTTCGACCACGATATTTTGTACCACGATGTTTTAGAACTACGATGTTTTCTCTTTGCTTTTTTTTTCTCACACGATGTTTTGTATCACGACGTTTTTGCCTTGCGTTGTGTCTTCCGCGATGTTTTCGGCAGTAACTAGTTGCTCTAGCATTATCTAAAAGCGTTTACAGTTACCTAAATGAGTTTAATTTCAGTTTCAACTACGCTTTTGTATTATCTTCTAAAATTCTAAACGTAAATTAAAATCGCCTGTGTTTGAATAACAAAAATGTTTTAGGAATAACCTAAAGTGCCGGAATATTTGTATAAACGTATCGTTCATTTTAATAAACAAGATAAATACCTAGAAAACATTCATTAAATCCGAAGTGAAAGCATAACACATGATTAATTATTCTAAAGTTTCCTAAGATGTGATCTCTGGCCATATGAATTTGAAAGCTCAGTTATCTCAGCTGTCATAAAAAACTATAAAGCATCCTCTTAACAGAGCTTTCAATCAGCAGAAGCATAATTCAGTGTGGAATTATATGAAATCACCATACTTATGAAACGAATAAATGGGATTAATATTTCGCATTAATGAATTGGAAAATGTTTAAATTCTTATCTAAACTATATGAAAAACAATTTATCCAATCACATCTCTTCGTTTTTATGAAATGAAGAAATGCGCTAGACTATGGAACGGAGAGGACAAATCTGATATATTTATAAATATTTTGTACATCCAGCTATATTTGAAAGAGGATTTTGAATATCAAAGCGATAGTGCAATAAACAATCACTGATGATATAAAATACACTAACTAACATAAAGTTATGTTTATTTAGTGTAATTTGAATTTACGATGGAGTACTACAACATTTCCCCATGTTCCACTTTCTTTCTAAGTAAGATGTATTCTATCTATCTATTTATAAGCGATAAGTTTGCCGAGTTGGAGCAGGACAAAATAAGTAAATAAATATAATTTTTTCTCAGCTAGAATGAAGAAAAAATTATGCCCTATAAATGTGTGAAAACATTTTCAATTCTTTTTTTTTATCAATCACGAAAATAAATAAGATTCTTCTTCTTTTTCCATTTCATACCGATTCTGTATTTTCCGCTTTTCTTTAATCATTTGTTCCTCAATGAATAGGTTCTTAACTGAGGCCAACAGAGAAGCGGAAACTTTGTTTTCTAGCAGATTTGTCTGAAAGCAGAACTTGTCTTTTCTCGAATCAAATCAGCCCAAGTAATGTTCCACGGCGAGAGGTCTCTAGCGATTAAAGTTTGAGTTTCTAAAAGTAATTTTATCCTTTATAAAGAGAGGAACATAATACTTACTACTGATAAAATTGCAGTAAATAATCCTGTGATCAAAATTCTATACTGACTGTTCGCGGAAAATGGCAGTAACTATTTATGAAAGCTGTGCTCTAGGGTCCTGAATTCTGTTAATTTCCAGTTTTAGGCTTAGCGCTGAGACAATAGAGTAATTAACCTTTCTAATATTATACATCTACATTTTATGTAAAAAATAATTTTATGTTTTTTATTGTTTTGTATACTGTTTATTGTTTTATTGTATTGTTTACTTATTTGCAATTTTTATTATTTATAATTCGCCGCCCAGCTGGGAAAGTGGTTTATGACTCTGATACTAGGACCCAAGGGCCTGTCTTCAAGTCCCGGAGAAGGTATGATTGTAATTTGTCAATCTCCTCACAGGAGGCAATGGCGGCCCACTTATTAGGTGCCTCCATAATTAAGTGACCGCCGTTTAGTGTGGCCAACGCCTATAGACAGTCTGGGCCGTCATTGGAGGAAAAAACTATTGATAATTCAAAACTGGAAAACACATTTTTTTCAGTAGAAAACCTTTAATAATACATTTTGAAAAATGTTAATCTTTATTTAAATATTTGAAAAGGTAGGTTGTTTTAGCATTCTAAGTGACTTAAAAATTATTGACAGATATGAACACAGTTTCGTAACTTTTAAAAGATTAAAAACCACGAAAACTTTGTCTTAAGACAATATTTAATGTTTAAAATTTTGAAATGCAAACTACTCAATATGTTCTTAATTTTTTACTGGAAAAATATAAATAAGAAACATTGGTTTCTGCTTTTACATGTTTAATAAAACTCTTTTTAATTTTATCTGATATACAAATTTTAAGGTGGATTGTTCTTTTCTATACATTCATGAGTGTATAATACAAAGGTTAATAATTTTCTGGATTTTACGTACAAAAAAAGTTTTCCAACAGCCACATCTTGGCAACTTACGGTGTCGACTTGAAATAAAAAGTGATATTTTAGAAAATTGTTAATTTACTCACATCATTTACTGTTTTGTCGAAAAGTTATCGATTTTAAATAAACAGACACTTTGGAAAATTGCATTTGATCAGGGCAGAGAATTTAAATCCTAAAACCTTAGTAGTTAAGTTATAAGGTATTTCTCCTGGCGTTTTGCATGTCTTCATGGTGTAATGGTCAGCACACTCGCCGCGTATTCGGAAAGTCCAAGGTTCGAGTCCCGGCGAGGGCATTGCTCATTTTTCATATCTCCTGCTTCGAAATAGTCTAATATCTCTACAAAGGTAAAGAGTTACTGCTGCGCCCGAAATATTAACACGACTCATATATGACTCCGAAATATTAACTAACATCTTGCATGACTTTGAGGAGTTTTACTATTTAATTCTAAAGTTCTAACTTAGAACACCACGAACACTAACAAGCGAATAATCGCTTAAGTGTGTGAACAAAATACGTAAGACTTAAAGAGGGTTTGAAACCCTTTATTTTTCAGTATATTTACAACCAGTTCCTACTTGGAACTTTACACAAGGCCTCCACTCGAGCTTGAACATAAAATAATAATAATGAAAACTAAACTAGCTTAACTAAGCTATTTGAAAGGTATAGCCATAGCTATCAGAAATCTAACTAGTTGGCTCCTAAGTATTAATTAAATCGGCGAAGCCAAGCAAGGGCCTAAGGTATGACCGAGCGTAGCAATAGCTAAGAGAGACGTAGCCAAAATGCAAAAGCGCGCTAGTCAGGGAATCAGACTCTCTCTCTTGAAGTCGGCGAAGTATCGACTTAAATAATACTCTTTCTCATTTGCATTTACTGCGTTTCTGAAATTACATTCTGGCAGGGAATTGTAAGCTGAAATTAGAATAAGATAAAGTTAAAAAATTTAAAATAACTGTTAATAAACTTAGGATAAACCTTACTACTTTTACTGCTTTTTTAAGGACAAACCATTTCTCATGGCGATGTAAATGAAACAATAACAATCAAATCAATTAAACGTTGATAAAGTAGTCCCAAACTACGCCTCAATAAAATAAACTATAAGCTGTCTAAAATTTTTTACTAGTTGCGTAAGTTTTAAGTATTGGCTGCAAGAGGATGCAAAAGCCCTTAATAAGTCACTTTCAGATAGACCTAGCGGAATTCTAACAGCACGATGCGAGCGTCGAAATGTCCCCTTAAGATTCAGAACTCTCAGTTTATATTCTCTAAAAGCGAATTTGTATTCTGGTAAGTCATAGGCAAAGAAGAAGTTATAGTACAGATAAAAGTAGTAATAACTGGTTATTTAACTTAAAGTACGTAACAGCTTAATTTACTTAAAAAAATTAAGATTTCTATTTAAACTGTAGTCAACTAATTTTGCTGCTGGCAGTAGATTATGATGTACGAGAAGCTGTGCTTTATGCTGCACTGCTGTGTGCTTATAACTCAACACACAGACTTTTATTTCCACTGAGAAACTTTCAAAATTTTGTTTTATATGTATTTTTCTTGTTAACTTGAACATAAAGGTCCAGTTTTACTTTGAAGTTATCTGCGTAAGTCTTAGCCATATATTGTCACATATTGCGACGAATAGAGACTCCAACCAGTGCAGATACAATTTTTTCTCAGAGAGATGCATAAACTGAAATATACCCTAAAAAAAGTTATTATTTATCAAATCTTTTAAAACTGATTTTAGAAATTATTAAAGCAAACTTGTGAAGAAAAATTCTCCCACTTTCAAGATTTCCTCAAACATTACGCTGAATTATGTGGGAAACGTGTCAGTGTAATTTTTACAATTTTCCGAAGACCGCGCTATCAATAATTCAGAGTTTTAGAACGATATATCCCTACTGAGATATAGATGAAATTCTAAAATACTTTTGTCGAGGATTTTGATTTAAAGTTTGGTGGAATTTATAAAAAATGTTCCATTACCTAACCCATACACGCATAGATAAACATAGATATGTTTGCATGTGTACAAACATACTCATATACATTTTTGTATGTATACATGCATACATATGCAGGATGTATAGTAAAGTCTTTGAACATCAAAAAACTTATGAATACAGAATTTGTGCACTGTGACGTGCTTTTGAATGCACGATTTTTTGTTCTTCTTACAAAATCTTGTCAGTTGTTCGTTTTCAACAGCCAGTCAGATATAAGCATCGAATCCCACATCATCAATCGCCATCTATAATGGAGAACTAGTTTCCCTTTTATTTAGTTTCTTCAAAGTAATACAAGGTGGTTTTTATATCATGTGGCAAAGCCGAAATATTGTTCTAAAGAGTTGTTCTTCCGAAAAGTTTTAAATGTGTGTCACAATTTTCCCACTTTATTACTTGTCGTCCGTCATGGACTGTGTTACGGTGCTATACGACGAGTAATACAACGAGTATTTATTTGCTCTTACTTACGATATACTTGCTCTCTTGTTTTCATTTCCGCACTCCTGTCTATGAATGCGAATTCCACGTTTTCTTCTTGAGATCACTGTCTCCAAATGGCGTTTTTAGCATAATTTACAGAACGGTTGTAAATATTTCTTCGGCAATATCTAGCATGGGTTATCCGGCGCTGAACACATGCGTCTGATTTCTTAAGACAGTGTCTTAACGTTATTCTTCGTTTAATAAACACATAACTGTGCGCCGAAGGAGCTTGCACCTACTTCGTCGTATCGAACGTAAACCTCCGTCGACCTAAGGTTTCGTATCCCCTTGGTCGAGAAGCGTGCCACTTAAGAGATTGCTCGAGGGCGGGAGAGACGTTGCTAAATAAGAGGGCGGTAAAGAGGGCCGCAACCTCAGAATAACAATAGAAATGAAATACACTCACGTTTGTGAAAATTGCAACACCATGAAGGACTTACGCGAGTGAGCTGAAATTTTCAGGAAATGCAAAGTAGCGCATGATATGCAAATGATTAGAATTGCAAATCCGTAGCGCATGCGTATGCTGAGCAGCGCCCTCTGAACGGCTGATGGATCCGAATAAATAGACGGCTGTAGCGAGGCGTGTATGGTTATAGGTGGTTATCTGCTAGTGGTAAACGTTAACTCAATCTGTACTTATGCCTCGTCGACGAAAGAGAGCGAGATTTGAACAACTTACAGAGTTTGAACGAGGGAGAATCATCGGCCTTCGTGAAGCTGGATTGTCGTATCGTGCAGTAGCCTCTCGTGTGCAGCGTAACAGCAGCACAGTGATGCGCGTTTGGAAGCAGTGGACGGACGAGTGTCGGACAACTCGGAAATCCGGGAGTGGACCCCGAAATGTGACGTCAGCTCGCGATGATAGACACCTGGTCCGCATGGCGCGGACGGACCGTACAGCTTCCTCTAGACAATTGGCAGCACTGTGGTCAATAGCTACAGGTGTTTCATTGTGTGCTTCATCAATTCGTAGACGTCTGCTGCAGTGTGGACTGCGCGCACGGACTCCTTTATACAGGATCCCCCTAACGCACGACCATCGCCGCCTGCGGCTACAATGGGCCAATCAGCATAGAGACTGGCGTGCTGATTGGCAGCATGTCGTGTTTTCTGACGAATCCCGCTTTAATTTGTGGTACCATGATGGCCGCATTCGTGTCAGACGCTATGCCGGTGAACGCCACCTTCCGGAGTGCATTATCGAACGCCACAGTGGACGAACACCCGGAGTTATGGTCTGGGGCGCCATAGCATATCATAGACGATCTCAATTGCTACGAATTGTGGGCAATCTGAACAGCAACCGGTATATCCGTGAAGTTCTACAGCCCGAAGCTGTTCCCTTCCTTCAAAGCTTGCCAGGCGCTGTATTTCAACAGGACAATGCCCGCCCTCATACTGCTCGGATTGTTAAATCCTTCTTTGCAGCGCAGCAGGTACAGCTTCTTCCTTGGCCTGCGTGTTCCCCGGATATGTCGCCAATTGAACATGTGTGGGATGTCATTGGTCGGCGTCTTGCTCGTGATCCTCGTCCTGTTGCGTCTGCAGACGAACTTTGGGTACGCGTACAAACGATATGGAATGCTCTTCCTCAGTCAGACATTCAAACTTTGTTTGACTCCATGCCACGTCGTGTAGCAGCACTTATTGCGGCGCGTGGTGGCCACACAAAATACTGATTCTGATCTCTTGTTCTTGTTTGTTTGCTTTGAACATTTAATCATTTATTTGTACCACTAGCACTCAACTGTGTATTAAATTGCATTCAATTATGACGATTCCTTCTTGGTGTTGCAATTTTCACAAACGTGAGTGTATATACATGATATATAAAAATGGCAAAACCTTCACGAAAGTGCAGCACGCCGATTTCATATGCTGATTATCCGATTCTATCATGCGCATAATTTGTGTTACTAACCAAACCTTTTAAGTATTTACATAGAGTGCATTTCCTCTACAGTTTACATCCGTTTGCTATACAGTTTGCATGGTACTGCATTCACACATACAGCACGCAGTAGTTTTGTGTTAACTCTGTATACTTACCGTATTGTGCATCTGAAGATCAAACTGGAAAGAGACCTGTGACAACAGGCGTTAAAATCTCTTTGAGCTGAATTTCTTAGAAAATGCTTTTGAAAAATAAATTTAGATTCTTTATTATGACAGGTCAGAGAAATTTAACTTCTGAGTAAAACATTTTGTGAATCTATGACGATATTTTTATGCCACGAGCGGGGTGTCTAAACGTCAGGTAAACTGTGGCCAAGTGTGGGCTACATTTGCACTTGTAAATTGTGGGTACTTTATGGTGCTGTATAAATCTAATTATATGCTTTCTTAAATTTATTTTCAAAGATTAGTTTATTATGTTCATTTAAAAAATTCGTAATAACCCTGGAACGTGACCCATTTCAGCCTCCCTTTTTACTTTAAAAATTCCTGTAAATTTCACTTTTTATTCAAAAAGACAGAAGTCGAGCATCACTTTTATTAATGCAATGTACTGTTATCTCCATTTATGAATCTCTTTATTATATCATAAAAAAGGTAATGTATTTTGGTAACGTATTCTGAAGCATTAAACTGAAATGAAATGGAAAAGCATTAGAACATGCTACAAACATTTACTCACAGAACAATTGTTTTATATGGTTTTATGTGATATTCAATAATTTGTTCGAGCTTCAAAAGTTTCCCGTTTAAGAGCCTTTTCCAGACAAACAATTATATATTTTTTTGCACTTTCGACCGTATTTTATGCGCGCACACACATTTATATATGTACTTATATATATATACATGATGAAAAAGATATAGAAATGTTAATAGAGTAGAACATACTTGTAGATCCATACTGAAGAGAAAACACGGCAGCTGAGTAAGATTAAATACTCATTTTGATTTGAATTTGAATTGACATTTGCAGCCGCAATTTACTTGCCACTCTAACCGTGCCTTTTCAAGAACATTTGTAGTTTCGATACTGTTGCGATAAGAAAAGAGCAGAGCAAAATAACGTCCAAGCGTCAACAGTGGTAGAAGCAAAAGTGTGCAATTATCAAATATGCAGGTTCACCAAGAGATGGTTCTGTTTAGGTTGCTAATAAAAGTAAAGTTTGAGTTCTCGAAATTTGAGTTCAGGTTCTGAATTAGCTACGTCATCAGAATTTCGCAAGTCATATGGCACAGACTGATTCAAAAATCATGCAGTCCAGAAAAAGTAGTACTATTTTTGGAATACATAGTGGAATTGACCAAATTAAAAAAAGAGAAATTCAGAGGCTGTTGCAATATTAAATTATAAAGCTTACTTTCATATGGTTTACACAGACACAGACACACACACGCATATATATATATATATGTAAAAGAAACAACATAGAAATAATATAATAGAAACAATATTTACAACATATTCTTTATTTTTTTTACTTATATACATGTATTAATAAAATTCCATAGTCAAAAATACACTTAAAACCCTAACTTAAATTTCGTCTTTTCTTTTTGTTTTTTTCCCAATCACAATTCTAAATACAAGTTCTTTTTATTTTAATGGCGAGATCTCTTATTTGAAAGTACGTGGAATTAAATCCACAGCCCCGTAGTCAAGTCGATTTTCCCGCGTTTTCGACACGACAGTTATTGAATGTTCTGGAAATATTTAAAGCGAACTGGATTGGCTGAGGAGGCTGACGTCATTTTTTGGAAGCTCCGCCTTTCCAGAGATTATAAAAGGTCTCACAAAGGAATATCGGGGGGTCTTTTCATTAATGTAACGATGGAGTAAACTTCAATATAAAAAGTTATTAGTTGATCTTTTTTATTTACTCCGGAGATCTGACTTTTGTAACTGGTGTTTTTCATGGAAATTAGTAAATGGATCCTGTTTTTTCTTTAAACTTATCGTCTGATACTTTGAGCTACGTCTACATTTAGTACATCACATATATATATATGTGTGTGTGTGTGTGAGTGAGTGTATATGAGCCTATGTGTGATGTGTTGGATCGTACTGTAAATAATGTGGGTTTTTCAATTAAACTAAACGTCGGAGTGGATTGAATGTACACATAACCGATAGTAGCTTGAGGAAAAGTTTTGTTTCCAAAAACGCTTTTCAGTTTTGAAACTTTTCTCACAGAAGTACACTTATAGCTCTTTTCATTATAAGAAAGCACAATCAGTAGCTCTAAACTAGCAAGTACGTTGAATGTAAGGAATTAAAAAGACTCAACTGCGTAAGCTCGCACAATGAACTCACAATACCTTAACTCTTAATTCTCTGAGCTAAGCTCTGAACTAAACTGAAAACCGATGTTCTCTTCTATCTTATAAAGTTTTGCTCCAGCCGGCGAGAAATGTTTATTATCTCCAGGTCCTCGAAATTGCTCCAAGACATACATAGTTACAATTACATAGGCTGGGATAAAGTTGCAGATATACAAGGATCGGCCCAGTTATAGTTACAGAGCGATCGCACTAAAATGTCATCATATGGTCGCCACAATTGGCGACATTTGTAGATTTTACTCTAACATTGGCGACAAAAATTATTTGCCAGAGCCACCGCCAGTTTTTGCTCTCTCGCCAATGTACTGTAATCTTATTTTTCCAGCGATGCTTCACATTCTAAGGCTTTCTTGTTACACTATACAAGAAAAGCCTGAATTTGCACATAATCTTACTAAAATTATTTACATGTATACAAAATTCGTAACAAGACCATTGTTGATGTTAATAAAAGGAATCACTAACGTCATATTTTAATGAGGTCTTGAACGTCTCTTCTGAAGAAAAATTATATTTAGTTTTAGAGGTTGTTGAGTAGATACAGGTGGGAATTTAAAGCCCAGATGTTACTACGATTTCTTGAATTTATGAACTTCCTTTACAACAGCAGAAACTCTGTCATCGATTTGTTGTTCCACAGCAGAAACTATTTCTTCGATTTCGTCAACTTTAGTTTTAGCCATATCTATTTTACCTTCCATAGCTTTGAATTTGTTTGTTGTTTTGTCATTAATTTCTCTCAAGTTCCTCTTGATTTCCTTCAATCTGTTCCTGAACTCCTTAACGGACCCCCCCCCATATTTTCCTGGCCAGCTTTCATCTTTCCTTTAACGGACTTCACGGCTCTTTCCACCTTTTTTGGAATGCAGCAAATGAATTGTTTTCATGGCTCCTTCATCGCTCTTGTCACCTGCATTCAATCCACTTCTGACACCAAGCATTTCTAAGTACGCACGGTTCGTAACATATTGAATGCACACAGGACCGATGATAGTTTGATAAAATTATTTTTTATCCTAAACACTTGGCTTTGAACATAAGACAATGCAAAAATATTTAAATGTGCATGTTCGCACAGTGTTTTCTCGATAATCTGGGTGAAACTCGGAAATCGGTTCTGAACTAAATTGGAAACTAACGCTCTTTCTATTTTTAGGTTTCCGTCGTCCACTAAGAAATTTTCGGTACCTTCAGTTTATCGAAATCGGGGAAAATATGCACGATTGCAGTTAGATAGAGACAGATACAGTTACCTATTATTAGATAGGGATAGGACCAATGCAGTTACACAGTAGGGTGGAGCGAAAAAAACCATTTTTTTTACACCCACCTCAAATGAATATCTGTACTGAAGTTTTTAAACAGTTTTAAGTTTTTTCAACAATTGCTTTGTGAAAAACGCCCTTATTAGCTCGAGAAATTGCTTCCCACACCAAAATATCAAATGTAATGCCAAAATATGCTACTACACTCATGTCCATAAATTAAGGATAATTCGGAGTCACGCGGAAATCGAACTTTAAAATAAATTTATCACCTGTAAAATCACTACACACATCTTCAAGAATCATATGCAAATTTCAGGAAGTAACCAGATGACACCGACGGTACGTCACAATGACGAGAGTGTAAGAGAGTGATATATAAGGAATACAGGCAAAGAAGTAAAATTGTTCGCAGGCGCTTTATAAGCATTTCACTGCAATAACCGAATAGTTATGACACAAAGGACGCATTTGGATGATTTTTTACGTGGTAGAATTATCGGCCGTCTGGAATGTGGGCGTACGCAACTGGAAGTATCAGACGAACTTGGAATTGCCCAGAGTGTCATCTCCAGGCTTTTGCAATGATTCCAAGATGATGGTAATGTGAGTAGACGTTACAGCACAGGTCGACCCAGAGTTACGACGCCGAATGAGGACCGGTATTTGGCAGTTACTGCCAAAAGGAACAGTCGGAGCGCAGCCTCAGACCTGTCTCGTCAGCTCTCTTCGGCCACTGGTACGACAATTTCAAGGCTGATCGTGTACAGACGCTTAGGTCAGATTGGTCTATATGCTCGTAGATCTGTTAGATGCGTTCTACTTACTGTAATTCACTGTCGCCTGCGGTTAGCGTGGAGTAGAGAGCATGCATTGTGGATACCGCAACAGTGGGCTTGTGTGATGCTTTCCGAGGTGTCGAGGTTTAGCTTGCAGTCTGATTCTCGCCGGGCTTTCATATGGAGAGCTCCAGGTACCCGTTACCACCAAGAAAACATCATTGAACGACACCGTTACGGTGGTGCAGGAGTGCTCGTTTGGGGTGGAATTATTCTGGGTTCCAGAACTGACCTGCATGTTCAAATTGGAACCATGACAAACCGAATCTGTCGGGACGTCATTCTGGAACAACATGCACGTTTGTTTCGGGGCGCCATGGGCGCACAATTTGTGTTTATGGATGACAACGCCCGTCCTCACCGTGCAAACATCGTAAGCGAATGCCTTCAATCGAAGGATATCACCCGTATGGACTGGCCAGCATTCTCACCGGACTTGAATCCAGTAGAGCACGTGTGGCACATGCTTGGCCGACGAGTTGCATCCCGTCAACCTCCTCCTACATGTCTACCGGAACTTCGGAGAGCATTGCTTTCCGAGTGGTGTAATATCTCCCAAGATCGGATCGATAATTTGATACTCAGCATGCCTAGGCGTTGTACGGACTGTATTGCATCGTCTGGAAGACGTACAATGTATTAACAATCATACCAACCATGTAATATTGGTTTTTTGTAAATAGGTTTTTTTTTGTAATTTGCTTCAGGGGGAAAAATTGCTAATTTTTTTAATAATATAAAACATATAGCATCTTTTTTTGTTCTTTACCTTTTGCTTAATAAATAAGGTTTACAAATAAGTCAAATTTGTTTTGCTTCTAACTCTCCCTTTGCCTGATTTTGCATTATCCTTAATTTATGGACATGAGTGTATATGGCAGAACAGGCTCTAATTTGACTATTGGTTATAGATTGGAGTAAGCAATTACGTAGCTTCCATGATCGTTCAACGACTTTCTGTTGCTAATTAATTGTTTCTTCGGTGTTTTGTCAATCTTGCTTTATCATTTATATTTTATGTTATTCTAAGATGGCGTCAACTAGAAGTGGATTAATTTGAGATATTTATTATTATAAACTGCATTCAGTTGTATGCTTGTTGCACACCAACGAACTGCCTCTTCTTTATCTTTCTCAGATAATTGATGGAAATGCATTTGGGCCACAGCAGATTTCTAGAGGAGCAGGAAAATCCATGAAAACATGTGAAACCCTTTACATGACAGGTTATGCCCCTATTCCAGTTGATCTCTCCGAAATTGAAAAAACGACCTTAGTATTGACAAAAAATACCTCCTTCATATTTTTAGGGTGGTATCCTCGGGGAAGTACTCATCAGGCCTAGCAAACAGGAGTTCCGGGAAGTTGACCCACTTAACATGGTTCACTAGAGCCAACATAATTCTTCGCCTTTATGTATCAATCGCCGAACCAACAGACGACTTGAAGCCACAAACCGACTATGTCATAAAAGCGTATGTGCCATCCTGGTTTGAAATAAAGAAAATCCCAAGAGCAATACATACTGACGCTCTTTCTGTTCTTAGTTTTCCGCCGTCCACTGAGAAATTTTCAGTACCTTCAGTTTCTCGAAATCGGGGAAAGTATTCACGATTACAGTTAGATAGGGTCAGATACACTTATCTATTATTAGATAGGGATAGGACCAATGCAGTTCACTTTCACGGAATGTTCAAGAAAAGTTCATTTTTGCCAGAAACGTTTAAGGTAATCTTTCTTAAATTATTCAGATGAACTGTTATTTTGCTCACTCTGAAAACATCCAGTTGACGATGCTGGAAGATGAAAAAGCATACACGAAACCAGGCAGAACCTGGCTTGAGAAAAAGAACTGAAATTGGAACTGTAATTGAGAAATTTGAACTTAATATTGAAAGAAAGGAAAACTGACTGGAAATGGAAAATACGACAAACCTGAATATAACGAGTGATTAAGCTGAAACCTTGCTTTTGGCATAACCATAAGTTGGGTCAGAAAACAAAAATGTTGTAAGAATCATTAAAAAATATTATTAAAAATAGTCTGATGTTTTCAATAACATTAACACTGATTTTTCTATTTAACTTCTGTGGAACCTGAATTTGACGGGCGATTGAGCTGTGATTTTTTACTATGTTTTTTTCTTCAAACAGAACCATTTGTTAGATCAGCATATAATAAAATTTGTAAAAACACATTTTGCCTTTCTTACTTGGCACCATCGCCACTTTGGTGCTATCTCACCAAACTGGCATGTACCTTAATGTTAAAAAGACTCATGTAACCTTTCGTTTCTAGCGATGTTTCTCATTCTGAGGCTTTACATGTTACATTACACAATGAGATTCTAAAATTTACATAAAATTTCACTAAAACTGTTTACATATATACAAAACGTAACAGGAATAAACTTTAATTTTTGGCTTTCTGAATTCAAAAACAGGCAGATTACTTCTTTCTTTACTTCAACATCCTGAAGACGATATAGTGAAAGAGTTAAAATCCTTTTTACATTTTTGGTTTGGGCACAATTTTTGCCTCTTTTAAGCACTTTCCCACTGTACTTCTGGTTTTCGTTTTTGGATATGATTTATTAAGAATTGTGAATGGAATGGATTTTAAACGTATTATTCATTTATATAAATTTAGTTTTTCATTATTATCACTTTTTGCTGCTTTTAGCACGCAACTGTGTTCGGTTTAGAACCGCTTTTTACTTTGGTTTTTAGTTCTTTAGATACAACATAAATATATGTCGCCTCATTCTCTGTTTCAAAGAGTAAAATATTGATTTTTAACTTTTTCTGTGTTTAATTTAACATATCTGTTACTTTACGAAAACTTATAAAATTTCATATAGTCTGAGGAGTTAAAAGATGAAGCATTTGTTAAATGTTGCTAACGGACCTACGTCTTTTTTTTTGGCTGTATGCAAACAAAAAAGTACTTGAAAAACTATTTTTGGGAAACTTGTACATGATCGATTTGTCACTGGAATAAGGGCAACGATGTTTTGACAAATACAATAGCTTTACATTGCACATTGCATGTATTTTTTTCAAGAGTCCGCAATAATATGTAGAAGATAGTATATTATTGTTCTTTTTTGGCACCTATTAAACTAAAGACATTCGGTTAGGCAAAGTTTGCAGGCTTCTGCCTATCTTACATGTGACGATTTCGAGAACAGGGTCCAAGCCATACAAAGAAGTTGAGATTTATGGGCCACCAACGGAGTTAAATGAACAACTTCAATGGGCAGCAAACAGAAAATAATGTCATGTTGAAATAATTGTATGAGTTAAGCATGCTTCTTACAATTAACAAAGATCTCTTTCAAAACATTAGTATCGGTCCGCTTTCTAAATGTTTTTAATTCTATCTGTGTTCATTTTTTATTGCTGAAAGTTTAGTTTTCCTTTTCGAGGCTTCTAAGTTGTCGGATTACCTCATTTAAAATGCAGAATTAGTTTACTGTAAAATATGTTTCTGAGCGAAGGTAGTCATACTGTAAGAAAAGCAACCGTGCATTCTAACTGAAAATTGCATAATTTTCGTTTCAATGGTCTTAGTATTTCAAGAATACTTAAGCATAATTTTTTTTAATGGATAAATGACGTGTCTGATTTCTTAGTAAGATGATTAAAATACCTGTTAGAAAATTTTTAATTAACTGTTAAATGTTTAATTAACAAATTAATTGTTTAATAAAAATCGAAATAAACCAAAGTTTATTCTTTTGCAAAAAAAATCGAAACACCAAGGACTTTTACGATCGTGACGAAATTTGGTATGCAAAAACATCTTGATTGAACATGCAAATGATCAAAGTTCCAAGGCAAATGAACAGGAATTGAGATTATAGCGCGCATTTCTAGTGCGCAATTCCCAAAGTATAAAACCAGTAACAGAGGCGGAAAATTTATCTTTTTTGTTGCTGCCAATGTAATTCCGTAAAGAAGCAACTAAAGATGCCATTACTATATCGAAGACCTTACAGACAACTAAAGAACTTCAAACGTGGTCGCACTGTAGGGTTACGTGAAGCTGGCTGTTCAAACCGAACAATAGGCCGCCATCTGCAGCATACAGACACTGCTGCGCATAGATGTTGGCAGCAATGGTTGCTACAAGGGAATTGCCGACGACATGAAGGCTCTGTAAATCCAAGGAGCACAAATGCGAGGCAAGATAATATGATTGTTCGCCAGGCTCGAACCACCCCAACGGTATTATTGTCGACTATTCAACGCATTACAGCCCCGTCTATAACTCCCGTGGTACCGTTTCCCATCTAACGGCGCTTGTCTGGGGCGCAGTTACGCTCACAAAGGCCTTTACGACGTTTGTTTTTGACCCCACAACATCAGCGGATTCGTCTGGAGTGGTGTCGCAGCAGATCATCATGGCTGTCATCAGATTGGCATCGTATAGTGTTCAGCGATGAATCCCGCTTCACTCTTGAAGCCGATGACCACCGTGTTCGTGTTTGGAGAGGACGGGGGCCAGCGGTCCCAATCAGCCTTTGCTTTACAAAGGCATACAGTCATAACCCTGGTGTGATGGTGTGGTGTGCTATTTCTTATGACAGCAGGTCATCTTTAGTCGTCCTCTGTACATCTTTAGCTCAACGATATGTTGATAATATCCTGCGGCCGGTTGCATTACCCTTCACGGCACGTTATCCTGAGGCCATTTTCCAACAAGATAATGCCAGGCGACATACCGCTCGCATATCTCTGGACTGTCTCCGTGCGGTTGATACTCTTCCTTGGCCAGCAAGGTCATCAGACCTTTCACCAATCGAGCATGTCTGGGACATAGTAGGCCGCCAGATTCGGGCATGCGTTATAAAAACTATCGCAGATCTGGAGCGACAACTGATGAATGCCTAACAAAATGTGTCGCAGGATGACATTAGGAGCCTCTACCACTCCTTGCCTCGACGAGTTCAAGCAAGCATTGCCGCCAAGGGTGGTTCGACCAACTACTAATTTGAACACTCAATGGGTGATTGTGAGCCGTGAACAGGTACTATGACCTTGATTTTTTAAACATTACATTATCTGTGTATGAGCTATACACGTATTTAATTTCATTAAAAACCACTTCCTTCATGGTGCTTAGATTTTCTTGCAAAAGAATGTATTTTCTGCCCTATGGAGTTTTTATTAAATTATATTTTTAGCACGAAGGGGCTATTACTCTCAGTCTTAATTTTTGCGTTGAATCACGTTTGCTGAATATCACTTTTCAGATCAACAATGAGTTACTATATCTATATAAATACGGACGTTGGACACCCCTATACTATAAAACCACTAATAGGTTATATGTTCTTCTAATTTTCCACAAACACTTTATCAGGACTGAGTATTCTGTGTGTGTTCTTTGAGAACATTGTGAAATATTTACCAGGGTGTTTCTTCTCAAGTTTTCAGTCCTGAACTGGAACAGTGAGCTGATAAAACGTAAGCTTTGTTCTGATGCAACTGCTGTGCTGGATAATAACTGCACGTGAAGGGATTTGAAATCCTCTTTTATTAAATCACTATTAATTACACACTTCACAACTCGGGAGAGATACAGAAAGTAAAAGACCGCACTTCGGTCGAACTTAACAATCAAATAAATTTAATTAAATTAAAATAGAACTTAAATCAAATTTTGCTCACAGAGCGATTCGCGGAGATTGGCCTCTACCTAAAAGGGTGCGTAGCAAGATGTACTAATACTAACGCACTTCAAATTGTTTTACAATGCAATCACGTAGTAAGCACTATGGCTTATAAATTTAAACTGCTAGCTGGCCAGGCGAACGTTGAGCAGAGTGACCGTGGTCTGAGACTAAGCTCTCTCACACTAAGAGGTTGCTACCTCTGGCCTAAATAGTACTTGGCCGTACTTCAAAATTAGCATAAGCTGAAAACGCGCGCTTCTTCTGACAGGAAGTTGAAACAGAGAGGAGATAGACAGATTTAAATTAAAATAAAACTTGGTTAGTTTAACTAAAACCTTACAACTTAAACTAAATTAATGGCGCTTATCATACTTGTAAATCTAAAAGTACAATGTTCGTAAATGTCTGAATTTCAGACAATAATGTATGTCGCTTATAACACTTGTAACATATTCTCACTTTGATGTGCATTATGTTTCAAATAACGCATGGATGCTTATATACTCGAGAACATAAACTCGTTTTTGCAGTGAATCCCTTATCATGTTTATCGTTTTGTTGAGTGTTTGTTTTTCATCGGACAATACCATTTATGCTTATAACTCTTTTAAAATAGACCATATATATTACATACATCTATATATGAGGAATTCGGACTGGAAGGTTTTCATACCCTTCGTTGCGATTTTATAATTTGAACCCTTTGAGATTTTTTTCATTGTTTAATTTAGGCATAGCCAGCAAGAATTACTGAACTAAGCTTTGTTCACAGATGCAAAAATCTAACAGTCATGAGTTTCTTTTCAATTAAGATGTGTACTATATTAAAAGTTTCTCAAGGGCACTTAAGTCGAAAGTCACAAACGCCATCGAACTAAGGCCAAACAGTATCAGCAATTAGTTTTAGCTAGTTAACATATCATCCAGGGCGGTCTGCGCTGCTTGAAAGGCATTCAGATAAGCGATAATTATTCCTTACACTGAGAACAAAGTAAAAAATACAGAAAAATTGGCTTAGTGAATTAAGTAGTTATCCCTTTCCCATTCTGTTTAATCTCTTTAAAATATATTTTGTTCCTACTGATCATAATAAATTAAAAAGCATTTCATTTTTTGAATTAATTTTATAAATTTTACATTTCACAGACGATCCAGATGGAAACGAAATTGAAGTTCGACATTATTTACATAGACTGTATTTTTTGTAACATACAACCAAGGGCTTACTTATTTAATTCAACAATATAATTAATATTTATTTCCATGAAATCATTCATTAATTCTACCACTCCATTTAAGAGCATTCATGGGGTCACGTTACCTCAAGCCTAATTTCCAAGATACTCCAAAGTTTACGAAATGGAACAGAATCGCGCCAAGAAGAGCCTCAATACTACTTATTTTGCACAGACTTAATTTTCGTGACAGATTGTTTTTCCTTCTAATAGTAAATTCTATCTAATCATATATATATGTGCTCTATAATAGAGAGAAATAGCTATAGGAAAACAAGAATAAAATTTTAAAATTAATTAATTATAAATTTATTTAAAAATGACCTAAAAAACAAAATCCTTCGCTGTTACTTCAAAGATAAAATTTAATTTAATAAAGAATATATAAATAAAAATTATCTCCTATGAAATGTGAAGTGAAATTTAGATGTCAAATGTGAAAATTAAGAATTTTGGAAGTTAATAATATTGTTTATATTAATATTAATATTAACAAAATGTGGAAATTAATATGATTGTGGAAATTTATAATTGGACTTTATAAGTAATAAACGTGAAACTTTTAACAAAATTGTTAATTCAAGTTTTAAAATTTTGTTCAGAAATATAAAATGACGAAAGGGGCTCCTCATGAATTCTTCGTGGTGGTACGAAGAGGTACCAGTTGCCTTTGATAAGTCGGACACTTTCTGTGGAATCAGCAATAATTCTCTGGTTTTATTCTTTGGGTTTGTATTTTAATTAACAATTCCAGTTCAATTACTTACAAATTCCAATTTTTAATTTCCACAATAGTACAATTTTAACATCTAAATTTCACTTCACATTTCATAGGAGATGAATTTTATTTATATATTCCCTATTATATACAGATATAGATATGTCTACGCTAGGTATTGTCGATTGCAACAGAAAACGGAGGTGCTTAACTAGATGTTTTAGCAGTCCAATTAACAAGATTTAAACAATCTAAGAAGTCCGGTACATCTATTTTGAGTCCATCATAAATCCATTTACAATCCATTTTTAAGTAAAAGTTCTTTATTCTGTCTGTACGCACAGACATAATGCAAAAAATCGTCCAAATGGATTCGGCTATGGTCAAACTGGGTATATCCGTTGAAATATGATATCCAAAATTTTTCGAGATTGCAATATTTCCTATAGTTCGTGCAAAACAATAAAAAGATAAATAATTAAAATGAAAGTAAAAAACGGCAATGTAAAATTTAATTGCCTAATTTTAAACCATTAAATAATACAAGTTTAAAAATTCCTCTAAAGACACACAGTTATTACACTTTTTCACATGCATTTCTTTCGCCAGAAAAGTAATGGAATTCTAGAGGATGAAAATACTCCAGACATCGATCGATTTCACAGCACTTTTTGGCTTTTCTTTCTCTCCAGTTTCATTTTCAATTAATTCACTTCGGTAGCAGAAAGGTTTGATTTGATAAAAGCAGGAATTAAGAATTCTATCCAGCTGAGCGATACTAATACAGGATTTGAAATTTAAAATGCGAAAAAGAATTATGTCGTTGTATCTTATGAATTCCAGTGTACCTTATTGCGAAGGGGCGACTTAAGTCGTATTTCTCTATCCAGCCTTCTGAAGGAAGTAAACATGAAAAAAAGAATATATTTTGCATATTTTGTTCAAGGTATTAGGTCTTCTGACAGTATATCATAGTTATGAAACGTGATACTGAAATCATTTACCTGTCAAACCGCACACGTGCTAGAAAAGGTAGCTGCTTTTGCTAATGTGACAATAAAACTGGGTTTTTAAACAATGATACCTAAGCATAAGGAACAGCTGTTTAGTTCAGCGTGAGTTTGGAGTATTGAGAGATTTCCATAGGAGATTTGCCATTTTGGATGCGCTTTGCATTGCGCTATGTTTCACATTCTTAGTAGTTTGAAGTGTAACTAACGATTGTATTCTGCGATACTGAGAAGAGCTGTATGAACATTTTGTGGAAAGTTCCAGTACTGTAAAATGTTTTTTATTTCGTAAAAAAATTATCTAGCTATCATCGGTTCTATGTGCATTCAATCTATTACGAACACGTACGCATGCAAAAATACTCACACAGGCATAACGTATATAACTGTTTTATGCACATTATAAAAGCTATTTATTGTAGCTTTAGAAATAACCAATCTATTTGCCTATAAAGAAAAAAAATTTCTGCATAAATATCATCAAAAAGAAAGATAATTAAAGATGTATAGATTAACTAACAAAAAACACGAAACATGCCGAAACGTTTTAAGGAAATTAGGCGAATCTATATTTAAAGACAAACGATTTAATTGATCTTCTGGGATTAAATGGAGTAATTAAACTTCTGCTGTAGCACAGAATGAAAGAAATGAAGATAAAAATTCATTAAGAAATATCGCAAAAAATGAAATAAAAAATAAAATATAATGTTGCCTCGAATTAGCATTTTTCTAAATAAATAAAGATAGTTTAGTTTTCATACAAGTATTACAAATGACTCATTTTTTGATAACATAGCCCAAAAAATCTAGTCTCCTTTCATTTATATGTCTCAAATCCTTCCCCCTTTTTAATTTAATTGGGCATTTTGAGGTTTTTCATTTAATTGCATTCTTAAATCTGCTAGAAAGTGTGAACAAGTACTTCTTGTGAGCGCATCTGAAAGGAAAACAAATGCTTCAAACGTATTATCTTTGTGAAATTATAATGGAAATTTTAAACGTCAAATAAGTATCCTCATACGAAATAACTTTATAACATAAGAAAAGACGTTATAACATAAATAAACATATTCGCGTTTTCTACAATTGTTAAACACAATTTTGCAGGATTTTGGTCTATAAAAGTCATTCGATGAAATCACTGTGAGTAATTATCACATGTTTAGGGACCGCAATTAAGTACCCAAAGCACTTGTATATAATTGTCAATATTAATTTAGAGGATATTATTAATATAATATAATTTTATATTTCATTACTATAATGGCATATAAATTTCTGATTATAATTTTTTTAAACCTATTTATACAAAATGATGAAAGACATTTTCTTTAACACCGACAACTTTTTCTCTCTCCTTCAAAAGATTTCTCGAGACTAACTTCTCCGAAAGAAAATATCAAATTGATTTAATGAGATGATACTTCATCTTTTTCAGGACCAGAATCGTTGGTGGAAACGTTTCGAGATTAATTTTAAAGCTTTCGATTTTAATCACAGATTTTCTTTCTCTTTCTTTATCTCCAAATCTGAGGAAAGAAGTCCTTCCTTTCTCGCTATTTCTTTACTGAAATACTTCTCTGGTGAAAATCTTCGCATAAAAACATATGTTTTGTGTTATTTATAATGTATTGACTTAAACTTCGAATTTCCATACGTTATTAACTAAGAGTTTTAAAGAACAACGCACACAAGCATGGGGGAACTAGGAATTTATAGAATAATTTTGTGCGTTTAGGATAAGTTACATAAACCTTTCAAAGCACACGAGTGTTTTCTCCCAACGAAAACAAGTGCTTTTGCGTAAGACCTTCTAAGGAAAGACGGCTCGTATTCATGTTACACACGGGGAAAATCGAGTAAACAAACGATTTAGTCAACCCTTTCGCCTGGATTTGAGATAAAAAAAGGCCCAATTTACTAATATATAAGTATAAAAATACTCAGCTCACCGAACCGGGTAACAGGGTGGGTATATATACTATTAATAAAAAATTATGTTGGTGTTTGTTTTGTTATGTATCATGTTCCGTAATTTTTTCTTAATTTCTCTTTTATCATTTTAATTTTCAGTTAACGATTCCATTTCGGAAAGTTTCATTAATATGCGCCTATTCAGTTTGGTAACGTTTTTACCTGGAGAGGAACGGTTAGAACTTCATGTTTCAGGAAGGTATTTATTTTATTTTCGTTCCGACCTTTACTTTTGGATTAATTATATCCAAAAGTAAAGGTCGTTATTCATGTATATTAAGCATATATGTAAGTACAGATATCAAGCAAAAAAATATCCTTCTGATGAATTCGAGAACGTTAAAATGGCTATTTTTGATGAAATATGACACCCGAATTTTTCGCGATTACAATATTTCTTTTAGTTTGTACAAGGATGTAATAAGAAACACTAAGATTACTTTCATCACCACCTGCAACGTTATTTTGTCTTAAGCGTTATGTTTTAATATAAAGGGCAATATATTTAAAATTATTAGACAATATATTAGAATGAAATGAAATAATGTTTTAAAGCAAAAACCCGGATTTAAAAATTTGACAAAACATAATTTGATTAAATAGTTGAAGAACCTCGATATAGCCATGCAGTAATATAAAAATATTTTTTCTTTCAAAAAAAAAATCAAAATCTGAAAAGCCTCTGATTTTAAGTTATGTCCAAACGGGCGTTTTTTTAACATTTTGTATGTTACCTTTATTTATCAATTATCATGTTCTTCCCACTTAAACCATAAAATTCAGTTCAAGAACAATATCGCAAAATAATTGTAACATGAGCATATCTTTAGAATTTCCGATACACAGTCTCATGCGCTGGAGACAAAAATGGTTTTTTCTGTACGACGTTGCCCTTGCCCGCTTTGATATCCTTGAGTTTGTTAATCAAATATTTGTTAAAGTTTTACAATATATGAAATAGATAATGAAACAAATTCCAAATTTCAAATTTGGGCTTCCAGATGCCATATTCAGGTGGAGACGTTCAATATTCAATATTTGATGGATCTAGTTACCGTTGTTTTATCCCGATGCAAAAAACATACATAATACATTTTTGAAGAATCTTCATTATTTAATTTCTTTAAATAAAATACTGTGCGATAATTTTTGGTGGCAACAATTTCAAAAGTTAAACAACACTTTTAGTGAATTAACGCAAAATGCCAAAACGAAATTAAAAAAAACTATGTGTGGGGGGGGGGGAGCTCTGCAAAAAGGTGTATAAATCTGATCTTCCGGAACAAGCAAGTATGACGGAACTCTTAAACGAAGTCATCAAAAATCGCATGAAAATTAGGATGTAGCATTCATGCGTCTCCCATGAATTCATAGAAACAAATGATCTATCTTTAATATTCCAATAGAAAATCAAGAGTTTAGAACATCTCTCCTGACAAAAACTTACAATGTTTAATTTCATCAACTACGGCTGCTCCTTCCCAAGTTATTAAGAATGGATCTTTCTGGGAATGGGGTACAAAAAGTCGTTTTATTCTGCAGGGTATTAAAATCGATGCAGAGTATTATACACAGAAAACTGTATAAATTGTATATTTTTCTATTACGATTTCTCTAGCATGTACCTGAAGCGTATGAAATGCTTCATTAAGATTCAGAACCTTAGTGCAGTATTAAAATTCATCATCGATTAAAACAATTGATTTATGAAACCTCATAACTGTACGATGAACATGCTGATGATGATATTGATGTTGCATTTAAGTGATTATTCCTTGCGCACGGAAACAGAACTGAATGTAAGAAAGGTTTCTGCTCGAAGAGATTAATTTTCTATGATAATAAATGCTTTGCAGTTTCATAGCTATGTTTAAGTATTTTTAGAATTTAATGTACTTATCTCAATAATGCTTTTAAAAGAAATGAGACGTCGCTTATTTTATTGATACCATCTTAAGCGAAATTGCTCTTTTAAAGATGCAGTTTGGATAATAATTGCATCCATTCAGCTTAGCGATGCCATCCATAATTATACCACCTAAAGATAAAGAATGAGAGTCTTTTTAAAATTACTTCATTTAACTGATATTTCTTCAGATTTAAAAGCACAAAAAACCTTTTTATACAGTACTTTGTTTTTGATCTCTTATATGTTATCACAGCAATTTCCTATTTTTTTTTCAATTACGAAGGAATTCATTTGGAATATATTTGCTTCAATCCACTGAAAATGAATTTATGTGTTCACGTAATTGACTGATTTAATGTCTCCTTTAATAGCGATAAAACGTTAAACAATACTTTTTTCAGCATTTGCTTTGTACAGAGTATTGCATCTTATTTGCTTTTAAGGATAATAACATTTTATTAAGGGAAATGCGATATTTAAATTATCCATAAAGTAGCTTCTAGAGGATTTAAAAAATGTGAGTCGTATATATTATTTAAGAAAAAGTTAAGCTTTTAATTGCGCTTTATAAAACAAGGAAAAAATGAGATAAGAAATGTCTAATAAAAAGATTCGAAATGACTTAGAGACCATTAATAATTTTTCACAAGGCAATCTAGGTGGCAAAAGTCTAATAACTTATCAGTAATTGAAAAAAAATTCTTTTACTGTTGATTTATAATTCTAAAGTTTTCTAAAGTTAATTACTGTAACAGATAAACGAATGATCTTCTGTCCTCAGGAACAGATTAACAGAAATATATAATCTCGTTGTTTTTTCCGCTGTCTTTATTTCTATATTTCTTATATTTTTATCTTTCTTTATTTAAATAAGCACCAAAATGATATTAATCTTTGTCACTTATTAGTGTTCAAGTCAGAATTCCATTCTCTAATATAAGGTATCTATCTGTTCACAAAAAAATTAATTTAATAGTCTTTCCAATTGCATACTTTTCATTTATATAACAAAGGATGTAACTGTTAACAAAACAAAGCTGTACTCTTACCAGTTTCAAATAGATAACATTTGTAATAGAATATATGATAATCATTTATTTAATAAATAATTATGAAAAATAGTATGATTTATTATTTACGTAAGTAACTCTGGAATGTTTTATACACAAGCAGACAATACAATAATCAAAACTATTTTTAAGGTATGATAATTTAATCTTTTATGTCCGCAGAAGGTAATTTGAAAATATTTGCAATTTTTCTGTTGTAGAATGACTTATAAAAGTAAAGCTAGAAAAAGGAAATGGAGATGATTTTCCATGATTTTAAAATAGAACTAAATCAAGAACAAATCAGAACTTGGTCCACTGTATTCAGACTGTTTACATGATTTTGTAGAGTTCGAATTTCTCTCCTGAATGAAGAATATAGAGGAAGTTTTTTGTAGCCTACTGTGTCAGGAAATGTGTCTATCATACAAAAAATATTAATCAATGATAATCACTGTAACTGACAAATGATACAGAAGAAAATTAATATCGAATTTACAGCTGCATATTAAATTATTCAGGAAAAACTGCATATAAAAATTATTTTGTTGTATGTCTCTTATAAATTAACAGAACATCAAAAACCGGAGAGTGTTAGAATCACTAAAGACACCCTAAAATTGCTTAGTAATGATGGATGCCACATTGTTAATCTAAAATCATAAATGGTGATTAAACGTACACTGCGGGAAAAAATGGGATAGTTCTATATATCCTGTTCTACTGGGTTGTTTGACGAAATTCAAATTGCGTTTCTTATGTCTCGAAAGCGCGACTTAGGATATATATATATTATATATATATTATAATGAAAGTAATTAAAAGTAAAGTAATAAGCTCAAGACTTGCGCTAAAGCTGCAAAGTAATAAAGCAATAATTCACTAAAAATTATAAAAAGAATGTGGAAAATTATAAAAAGAATATGGAGAGTTTTCTTATTATAATTTTTAGTGTATTATATATATTATATATATATATATATCATTGTTCTAACATAGGTATTTTAACACAAAATCGGACATTTTCTAAAATAACATACCACTTTTTTCCATATTTCAATTCTGCGACTCAAATTATGTCTAGATATTAAATTTTGTAATTTTTGGTGAGAAATTTATGATGAAATTTAAAAATTTATCTTAGAGAATTGTTTTCAGTTTGTGCCAAGAATAATCCACTTCGCGAGCTTCTTAATTTATAGCAATCTATTTTTCTTTCCTTTTTTTCTTTGTAAACGAGAGGAAAAATAGTCATCGTTCACACTTCCAAATCATTTTGACAAAGTGCGTAAATCACATTTGGAGTTATTATCTCTTAAAACAAACATGCCAAATTTCAAAATGCGCCAATATGTAAATTCACTTATATATTTTGGCAATTTTGAATAAAAAACTCTAATTTTTTGCCTATATCTACTTTAAGATGATGTTAAAATTTTTATAGGTTATAATACAAATTGGTGTTCGAAAACTTTATAAAAATATTTTTAAAAAAAAATTTTAAATATATCATATAACGTGTGCGAATTATATTTCGATTAAACCCAAATTTTGAATTCTGGAAGAAGGAATCAAGTACGTTTAATAAAAAAAGATATTAATAAATATATACCAAATCCAATTAACATTGAGGAGCTAAAATTTTGAGAGCTGACTACTCGTGCGATTTCTCCAAAACTTGGCAGTTTGGCATAATTTTAGTCGTAAAATCCAAATATGGAAACAAAATTAGCATGCCATTTCAGAAAAAGTCAGATTTTGTGTCAAAATACCTATATTAAAACAATGCTATATATCCATATAATACATATCCTATAATCCATAGAAGAGCTATTATTTCGTTTTGGCATTTTGCGTCTACTTACTGTAAATGACCATATCACTTTAAAAAATGTTGATCGCCCTGAGTTATATTTCAAGAAATTAAACCTGCATAAATGTATACATGTTTTTCGCATTGTGATGCAACAATGGTACCTACTGCCATCTAATTTTGAATAACGTAATCCTCCTAAGAATCTGGGCATCTGGATGCTCAAATTTGGAATTTGGAATTTGTAACACTTTAACGAATTTTTATTAAGAAACTCAACGATCTCAAAACGACAACATTGTAAGAAATGGCAAACACTGTAAAAAGAAAAAAAAATTCCCAAAGCGGCAGACTGTGTATCGGAAATTCTAAAGATATGCTCATTTAAAAATTATTTTGCGATATTGCTGTTGAATTGAATTTTATGGTTTAAGTGCGAAAAACCTGATATTTAATAAATAAAGGTAATGCAGAAAATGCTAAAAAAACCTCTTTGAGCGTAATGTAAAATCTGAAAGCTTTTAGATTTTTTTTTTATTTTGCGCTGTGTACACACTATTTTTTGACGTTTCAACACATAAAAAGTGTCGGCACATCACTACCTTAAATTCCTCAAGAAGTGAATATTAGTTGACTCAAGCTACACCATCATAATGTGTCTTTTCATTCAGTAAGACTAGCAATCATGAACAAAAATCATCAAAGAGATAGAAGATCTACTCTATTCTTTTGTTGTTGCTATCTCTAATCTTTGGCTATGTTTTAATCTGAATTAAAATTTATACGGTCATTGTATTCATTCGGAAGATGAGACGCACGTAGTTATAAAAATATATTTTTTATCGATTTTAAGCAATGGATAGCTTGAAGAATTTAATATTTGTAAAACTCGCCTATAAAAATGCATTGATATTGACGGACACGATTTTGAACACATCTAAGATTTGTTAAGTTTAACGGGTACCATTTAGCTGTATCTTAAAATTTCAGAGTGATATAGTACAAATTTTAGTCAAAATACAAATTGAGTTCCTATTAAGACGGGTATAAATCGCAGCTAACATAATATAATTTTACTCTCTTGATTAAGGGAACGTTTAAAAGTTTTATTAATTACAAAGCATAATTATGCATTTATTAATAACACATGTTTAATTTTGTGAAATTTTCAGCTAAGTGCTTTTTTTGTCTTATAGAGTTCCTTACTTTTATTCTGTTAAATTAAGTGTCGAAAAACCTAGCGAAATGTTAAGCGAATAATTGCTTAATTCAAAGAATAGAAAGCGTAAACTCAAGAAGGATTAATTTCCCTTTATTCACTCAAAATAAGATTAACAGTTGGAATTACCTAATGACTAACTATGAGATTTAGCCGAAGCTGACACAATTCTAATGGAGTTGGCCCGTAAATTTAAACTAGCAGGCGAACTATCAAACTGCACGTAATAATACGGCCGAGCGTAACAACAGCTTAGGTAGACGCAGCCCAAAGGCAAAGGCGCGCTTCTCAGGAATTCTAACACTGTGTCTAAAAGTCAGTTGAACTTTCCTTTAATACTATTCGCTTCCTCATTTGAATTTACCGCGTTTCTAAAAACTCATTCTGGTAGGGAGTTGTAAGTTGAAACGAGATAAGACATGAAAGGTGAACGAAATGAAAATAACTGTTGTAAAATTAAAATACACCTTACATTCTCATAGATATAACTTTCAATATAAGAAATATAGATCATGGATTTCTTTCGCTTTCTAAATCTTTTTCTGTTTGAGCATGATTTATGTTATATGAAGATACACATGGAAGATTTAATATAAATTTTCAGCCTTACGTATTGTTTTTCATTTAGCTCCCATTGCTGAAATACGGAAACTTGTCTACCTAGACTAAAGGATTCAGATAAAAAAGTGATTTTCGTCAGTTGCTTGAGTGAACTTTAATGCGGAAGTAAAGTTTTTTATTTCAGTTATTATTTTGTTCTCTAGTGCTTGAAACCTACGTAAAGATTATAATAAAAATGAAATATAAAATGACTATACCTCACTGGGACTTTATCTAGTCCTACCTACTTTGTAAATTAGTCCGAACCAGGCCAGTTTCTGATTGCGATTACAAAGAAAAAATTAATCTAGTTAATTAATTTGCCCTTTAATAAAATGCCAGTCATCTGTCTAATGATTAATTAAATACTGCTTTAAATGAAATCCTAACACTTCTAAAAATGTGTCTTGAAGAGCCATAATGATACTTATTCGTTCATGTAAGGCATTTATTAGCTTTTATTTCAAATGTATTTTAATTTTGTAAATTAATAAATATTCATTAATTAAGCTAGTTTCCCTATATTACTAAAATATTTATTCCTTTGTTCCTTAAACCTCTAAAAATAAAAAGCGAAAAATTTCTTTAACATATATTTTCAGTTTTAAACGAGATAATATATCCCTTGCTCATATTTCTACAAGCTTTTGCACTTAAAATGTAAACTCGTATTAGCTTTGAAAATTGTATAGCTCTGGTTATTCTAAGTTAATACAGAAGACTGGCGCATCAAGTTCCCATGACAATATTCTGAATGCAAAAGCTGCAAACAACGCATTCGAATTATCCCTTTGATAAATTAAATTCTCTGAAGGTAATATTGCCAAGGGGATGCATATATGTGGTTTCTCGCATTAATATACTAAACAGTGACCATCCGGAAGCATTCAGGAAACTTCAACGCTAGGATGGATAATGATTAAACGCCATATGTGAAACAGTAGTTTAGAAAACAAGGCTTTACAGCCTATTCAAGTATTTTGCAAATAGTCTTAGTGGTAGAAGCGTATTGTTGAGTATTTGTTCAAGCGGTAGACATTTTGGAGAAAGTTGCTTTTGTGGAACTTTCTCCAAAGATTAATCCAAAATTTTCACTTAGGGAAAACTTTGAATAGGGAGTGTTGATATTACTTTCAGAAAATAGAAATTTCTGGATGCGATGCAATAAGACGCAAGCATTATTCGAAAGGATTTCTGTAGTACAATAAATTAAAACTCCACGTACTAGATTACAGTTTAAAAACTTATTTTTTTCTTTCTTTCTTTGTACTGCCATTTGTTCTCATTTGCACTGAAATTTGAATTGCCCTTTCCGAGGACAAAAATTTTGTAAGAACCAAATGCAAGCAAGTGCCATTCTTTGCTTAGTTAATAATAAATTACGTTTTTAATTGTTGGAATATAAATACAGTAACATGTATACTTGTGTTCTGCGTACTGAAAGTGCTAAGAAAATTTAGCTTTACTTGCTCTCAGAACATACAGGGGTTAAAACGACGAATTCAAACATTTCAAGCTTTACTGTGCAAATGTGGGAAATATAACTTAATTATAATTCGCATTTATTTCCTTAATTTTGCTGGTTGGAGACATATCATTTAAAAAGAAATTTGGCAGGCAGAAAAATTTTATATTTTTAAATTTAAAGTTAATATAAGATTGTCATTCACTGATCTTAATTGTAAAATCCTGTGAAACGTTTTTTAATATTAACTGTTTCTATCGCTTAAAAAAAGACTCATTTCTAACTCTTCTACCCGGAGTTTAATCATCAGGAATTATTGCTTTACACGAAGTAAATAACATGACTTCCAAGTAAAATTAAGTAAATGTACATTTTTCAAAACTCAACATCCGGTTAAAATTTAAATATTCTTTTTCCTTCAAAACATGACTATTTAAAATTATTTTTAAACCTTAAATATGGCTTTGGGATCAAAAGGAAGAGAAAGTACCAGTTTATAGTTACAACGAAAAGTATAGTTTTCGAATAAATCTGCTTATAAAATTCACGGTCATAGTTATATTATTGCAGTTCCTTTATTCAAAAACCATGAAATACTTACGTATCATTCAGTTTTCTAATCAACAACTCTCTAAAGTATTTACTTATCTAAGGATATATAACTTTATCCAAGAAAAAATATTAGCTTTCATTACAAATGTGAAGTTTAATTATAGCAAGTCGAAAGGGGAGTAATGGAGACAGATCAAATACTAAATTTTCCTCAATAATTAAAGTTCCTTAATTTCAGTTAATGATTATAATTTCAATATTTTTTCCCAAAGTAGATAAAAGTTCTATCTAGTAAGCTTTTAATCTTTTGTTTTTATCACAGAATGACACTTATTTATGTTCTTATGCGAGAAATTGTATTTCACTTTTCTCATATGATAGCGTAGAATCTATTCTTTTAGAAGAGCATCACCTTTGAAATGCCTGAAAGGTATTTATAAAACAAACGTCATTCGTTCTAAAGCAGAATTCGGTATAAATTGAAAATGATAATACCACAGAAATTCGAAGCTGTCATACTGAGCACATTTTTAAAGTACTTAATTTAGACGAGAATATTTCAAGTGGAGAGAAGTGGGAAAACAACATAGTTTAAAAAATGCAGGCAAACAAAAATATTCTTCCCAGCAAATAAAAAATGTATGATTTTTGCGTTTTTCAATAACAGCTGGAAAATGTAAGCTGCATTCAAGAACTTTCGTCTTTCGTAAAATTCGTTTCAGTGTCGATAAAAATTCTTTTTCTCTACCCAAGAGGGAAATTATCAGCTATCTTCTAGAAAAGATATGGATAATATATAAGGTTATAGATTGAATTTTAGATGGCAAAAATTCTCATAAATAACATAATCGGGAGACGAAAACTCGCACCTTTGCTTTATCAGTACATGATGTTTAAATAATTTATTCACTATTCTTCTAGAGACTCCACCCAAGAGGTAAGTAACTCAGCATCAGAAATCCTAGAGCTTTAGATAAGACCAATGAGAGTTACATTGTGATACTTAAGAGATTGAAGACAGTTAATTTACTAACACTTGTTTTTCTTCTAAGATATCACAGATGCTTATAATCTACATTGGTGCTGATAAACCCATATTATCAACTTAAGTTTACAGATAAAATAATAATCAAGTATCACGGCAAGAAACAATATAAGTGACATTATATTTTATGATCATAATAACAAATTATAATTAAGTAAGAACTGAACAAAAGCGATTTTGACGTTTTCTTTAAAGAACAAAACACATAATCAAAGGATCATAATTTTAAAAATAGCTTTTGATTGATAAAAATGCTTTTTTATATTGTTTATAGAAACATTACGAAAATATGTCTTAAGGAATTGGATTTTTTGTAGGAAAGAACGGAACCCTTCTAACAGAAATTTCATGAACACTCTGGGGTTATGACGCTACGCTGCGCTAACTGGGAGATTCCATGTAAGAATTTGTAACTGATTGGTTAGGTTGCGTATTACTAACTGCTTGCTTAAAAATACATTTATTATAAATCTACGAGAACTTTATTAACAATATCATAACAAACATTGACAATTAATATTAAAGGCATAGACACAATTACTTGTAAGAAATTTTTGTCCACATGTATGTGAGGATATTGCTAGCGCCAAGAGTCGAGATCGATCTATCTAATCGAGATTATCTAATTAAGAGTTTAAGAACACTTTAATATTGTGCTCTGTCTGAAGCTATCTGCTGACTGAATAAGTCACTCTCTCTTAATTTTCTGGTTGTATTTTACGTCGTCTGATTCGTTAGCAGTAGAAACTACTTAATTGTGATAAACAAAGTTTCGCGGACCACACAAAGATAAGAAACTCATGTATGCAGTCCCCCACACAATAATTCAGTCTCCGAGCAGTTAAGAGGTGTGAGACGACAGGCTAGAACATTTCAGGAACAATAACTCATTTAGTAACTTCTCGATACTACAAGAGGTATAACTTCATAACCAGTGTGAAGAGATTTTAGCTATCTGCACTGTGTCTGTAATCAAGGCTTCTCCTATGTTAGGAGCTGAAGAGCCAATGACTCGAAGGCGATATCAAAGAGCTAAAAAGGCATTGGGTTTTTGGCTTCTAACATTTGAGAGGCCTTGGTGACAGATACAGTGAAGACCACTAAAATCTCTTCACAATATGGTCGTGAGGTTATACTTCTCGTAGAGTTACTGAACAAGTTATTGTTCTTGCAGTGCCCCAGCATGTCATCTCACACCTCTTAATGGCTCGTAGACTGCAGTGCTCGGAGACTCTTAACCGCTCTGAAAATAAATTATTGTGTCGGGGACCGCACACATGAATTTTTTATCTTTTTGCGGTCCGCCGGAATTTCGGTGATCACAATTAAGCAGTTCCTACTGTCACAAACTACATTAGAACGTTCTTCATTGGACTTCTACTTCAATCGGTACCACAGCTCTTTTATATTAGAACTGAGAGGTGATCAATTCAGATTTAAAATAATTATTATGACTATTCCACAAATAAAAAGTTTAGCAATAAACGTTTACGTTTTTAAATTGCTAATCACTTTATTAAATAAGAGTCCTTCTGATTTCCTGAATAGGTAAATAATAAAAATGTAAAATATTAAATCAATATAATAATAGTATTAAATTAATATAATATTATTATAATAATTAATATAATAATAATAAATGTAAGTGGTAAAATTAATACAATAATAGTATAATGATAGTAAATTAATATAATAATGAGAAAATAATAAAAGTGTATAAAATTATTCACAAATATAGACATACGTTTTGGTAGCGAAGCTAAAATTGTTGTTCACTTTTGCAGAAACATTATCATCATAGCGAGATATAAAAATCTTTCTCAATTTTATGTCGAGAATTCGAAAATCAGCATTAAAAGCAAACTCACTGACTTTTGTTTATGCGATCACTGGTCCCCATGATTTACCACTGCTCAAAAATAATCACCCGCTAATTAGGTATCTAGGAATACTTATGAAGTACAAAAATTGTCGTGAAATGAATTTAAAATAAATGTAGTTTATTTTACCAGATTTCAATTTTAGCTTTAGAAGACTATAGTATGGCAGTGTTTTAATGAATCATTCCTACTTCCTGTCCTTCGTGTAAAAAGGGAACGTACCTTTCCCGGAAGTGGATTATATTGCATTCATATTTTGAAAAACTAATTTATGATACTGAGGTTAGAAGGAAATAATGGCTTCAGTAAAATACTGAAATAGTTTTGAGTAGGAGATCTGGTATTGACAGGAAGTTAAAATCCAAGCGAGCGCGCGCGTTTTTATGCTGTGTAGTTGTAAAAAATAACTACAGGGTTTATTGCTTTAAATATTGATCCTAGACATGTAGTACTTCCACTCAAAATGGTTCAGAAATTAAAATGAAGAATTTTATGAAAATAGTTTCAACACTCCAGGTAGAAGGGTGCTTGTTATACTGTCACCACAGGACGTAAATTCCCAGTCTATCAAGCATTAATTAAGTAATACGATTCAAAAGTTTCTGAATTCCGAAAAAGAAATCACACCTTTATTTTACGCATTTCTTTTGTTTTTAGGTTCAAAGTAATTCACAGAATTACTAAACAGCAGCAAAAGGGAACAAAAAGTATCTTTTGCAAAAGATGCTGAAAGTACTCCCCATATCCCATGTTTCTTAAGATAAAATCACACTACGGCATACATCCCTTTCCTCTTCGTTCAGAGTACTGACTAGGATAGCATGCATATCTGCTTCTAATGTTATTCTGCAGATATTTCAGTTTCTCAAGTCTCATCTTTACGAAGCATTACAGTATCTTCCTATAGTATAATCCATAAGTGCCCATCTGCATCGCAACCGAGAGAGGTACTTCTAGAACGGGCCAGTGCTGTTCCAAAATGTTTACTGTCGTAGCGCATTAACCTTTGCTTCTCTTAAAACAAGATGGTTGAAAATATTTTGCCATCCAATTTCATCTACAAAATAATTTTATGTGATTCTGCGGATTTGTTTTGAAAATTTCTAATGAGAGATTAGATTGTGTATAAGTAACTAGGAAAATTTCTCTATCTGGTTGAAGGAATTTGAAAGGAAAACGAATGCATGCTGGATACAGCGAAAAAAATGTGAAATAAACGTAAAGAGCAGTTTTCAAAGATTCAGTATCTGAGAAACAGTCTGAGAATTGGTCTGCACTGGAGGCCCTTTCCTCAAGTACTATACTGATGCTATACTGACCATAAGATCTAAGAAAAGATACACACATTTGCAAAATGTTTTATGATAAATGATATTCTCATCCAGTGTTCTCCAGTGAACGGGACGGGAGTTCAAAAGTCTTGGTAGATGGTAAATGGTAGAAATTTTGTGGTCCGCATTATACCATTTCCTGATTACTTGCGAATAATACTTAATGAAATGATTCTTTTATTAACCATTAATTACTGTGGTAAACTCTAAATGCTTTTAACCTATGCAGTGTAGTTCCTTGATTATTTTTATGAAGGTAATCTTGTTCGTTTATAATAGTTTTTAATTCTAATATTGATGTATATTATGAATGTAATACACTTTGAATTAAACTATTGCACTTTTTCTGATTAACATTAAAATTCTAAATAAGTGTAACATAACTAAGTACTTTGTTATATAATATGGAACTTAAGAATTGTAAGAACCATGATCCCCTACGTATTTTCATTTTTTATGAATTTGCAAATTTTATGATATGCATTTGGAACAGAAAAAGTAAAAAAGTTAAAAATACAAAAAAAGTGAAAACCAAGGTCGTATACAAATGAAAAACATGTACAAAGACTCTGAAAAACTTTCAACTGTATCTACCAAATTACGTGCAAGAACTGTAATTTAATTTGCGTAGGACACACCAAAAGCTGCCTAAATATTAGAATCAATAACCATAGGTAGCACATTAAGAAGTTTAAAAGTCAGAATAATACCGAAAATAATAACAACAACACCGCAGTACTGGAACATTTTCAATTCCATAATTTTGATGAAATTGAATTGGCAATTTTAGATGTCATTCCCAAAGCAAAATTAAGGCTTTTTAAAGAATCCATCTACATTTTGCAACACAGATCTCTCTACCCTTATAGACTCAACACGCATTTAAAACTACTAATAAACAAGACAAGAACAAGATTTACGGGCAACTTAATTTTTTTAGCAAAAAACTATAAGAGGAGCACGAGGCAAAGGACGAGGAAATAAAAGATTTTACTCTGCAGACGACATCAATAATATAGTTCTAAAATGTACGAATTGCTTTCAAGAGAAATCTTTCATCAAAAAGATCATTAATCCGCTTCACACGTTCAAAAACATTATCTTATGGAAGATCCTTTAACTCGATTAAAGAAAAATTCACTGGACACAAAATAGTAAAAGATCTGACTCTCGGCTTCTGTCTGTTTAAACTGAGGAATAGCAGTTTTTTTAACAAAAAAAAAAGTTTTTGCAAAGTGCACCTCAAACACCCTTGCTATGACAATATCAAAATTAATCAACTTTTCAGCAAATCACAAAATCTTTTACCTGATCAACAATACAAGTCACCCCATACTTCAAGTATATTAAAACCCCCGTCAGTATGCTATGCAACCATCATGAAATTTCCCCACAGCAAAGCTGAGACTGCAATTTGCTGAAATACAATAAATTTAAGGACCCTATTCACCAACCCATCATTACAGGTGAAGTGGAACTAGCCCAAGACCATGATTTTAGAGAACTTATGAAACTCGGCACTAAATATAGACCTACATTTCATATGAGTAAAAAAACAAGCATTCATATTTTTAATAAAGACCTGAACACATTCATAGTTTATGCTAGTTACCAAACTAGCTCAAGTACACCTTTCTGAAATGGGAAAAAGCTCTCTTGGGAGAATTTGCCAACAAAATCAATTACAATACCAATTTTACCCTAATACACAATAAAAAAGATCTCGAACACAAAATACGACAGCTGAAATACACTCATGGACAAAAAAATTAGCGCACCAAGAAGGAGTCGTCAAAATGAAACGAAATTTTACATACGTAATGACTGCTTTGATATAAGTAAATGATAAGGAAATCAAAGAAAAAGGATAATTTATTTCAGAGAAAAAGTCAAAAGAACGGAGGAGTTAATACTCCGTTGGACCCCCTCTAGCGCGAATGCACGATGCGATACGATCAGGCATTGACTCATAACAAGTTCTGTATGATGTCTTGAGACATTTCGTTCCATATTTGCTGTAACCTTGCCTCTAGTTCGTTCAAACTCGTGGGATGCCCAACTCGTCGTCCCAAATGATCCAAGATATGCTCGATCGGAGACAAATCTGGGGATCGGGAAGGCCAAGGAAGGGTAGTAATAGTGCGGAGGCAGTCTAGTGACACCCTTGCCGTATGAGGCCGAGCATTGTCTTGTTGAAAAATGGCTCCTGGGAGCCGTTGCATGAGTGGCAACACATGTGGTTGCAAGATTTCATGAACATATCGCTGGGCTGTCTTGGTGCCACGGAACAATACTAGGGATGACCGTGTACTGTAAGCAATGGCACCCCATACCATCATACCAGCTGTGGGAGCGATGTGTCGTTGTACAGCAAAGGCAGGATTGAGGCGTTCACAACGGGCTCTCTACACACGAACACGATTGTCATCACTGCCGAGATTGAATCTGGATTCGTCGCTAAAGACGACTTGGTTCCATTCCGCTGCAGTCCAGTTTCCTCGTGCTCGACACCACTCCAAACGAAGGCATCGATGGTTGCGCATCAAGGACAGCACACGTTATGGGTGCCTCGATACCAATTGTCCTTCAGCCAGGTGCCTTCGTATGGTTCGAGAAGACACAGGGGCCCCTAGTGAAGGTGCTACCTGTGCCTGGATGGCGGCCGATGAAGCAGTTGGCTGTGTACGCGTGCATTTCTTACGATGTGGCGGTCTTCTCCACGACTGGTCTGTCGAGGGCGTCCCGAGCCTGGTCTTCGTGTACATGACATCTCTCGGGTCCACTGGTCCCAGCACCTCCACACAACACAATCAGAGCGGCCTAATTGACGAGCTACTCGCCTAGCTGACCACCCAACTTCCATCATCCCGACGATTCTCCCCCTCTCAAAATGCGACAACTGCTCATATTGTCTTCAAACACGGCGTAATGACATGTCTACCTCAGCTCTTCCTTTGTAAATGATTCAGCACACTCAAACAAAACTTTGGTTACCTTTTTTTATACTCCACAGAGTACGACGTTTAACGCCTTCTACCGGCTATACGTAATGCGCAATCACGCTGCATTTCTAATCATTTGCATATCTCCCCGACATGTACATTCATTGGAAGTTTTGTTACGATCCCGCAATTATTTCTTGGTGCGCTAATTTTTTTGTCCATGAGTGTATATCATCACCAAAATTGATAAAGCTAGTAATAATTTCAGTAGTATCTGAAGGAAATTCTACCTTGACCTTTTAATAATGAACTCCACAGTGCTCACACTTATCAACTCATTAACACCAATGAAAAAATCATTCTTAAAAAGTTTAAGGCACTGCAAAAAAAAAAAAACAACTTAAAATTCGCCCTAACAACTACTTTAATCGTTTTGCAAATCTCTATGCACTGCCGAAATTCCATAAAAATCCGTTTCATCGATAATGGTACAAAAAATTTCTTGAAAGAAATCGACTATCGTTTTACGCTCCTCCTAAGACAAATACTCAAATTTATGAATGATTTCGATTTTCAAGAACACAATTATGATTCAACTGGATCATTAATAGCAACGAAACAGTCTTGAATACATTGCAGACAATAGATATCGAGAATATTAATTTCTATGATTTTGAAAATCTATACACATCTTTACCATAACAGGAAATTTACAATAGCCTTCTTACGTTACCAGATCTTTTTACACAGATCAACTGGATCATCACGAAAGAAGATTTTAGACTTTACCTGCAAGTAGTCATCTTTAACAATTATTTATTATTTGATAACAAGTTTTATAAGCAAATAAATGGAATTCCAATGGGAGGGAATAGTTTTTCAGCCATTTGTACACTTTTCCTTTTCACGCAAGACTATAAGTTTCAATTATCACTAGATAAAGAACATCTTAAATATTATGCCTTCATTTATAGATATATCATAGCAATTAATAACTTTAGCAAGATTGAAAGAGCAGATATTTATCCTTCCAGCTTAAAACTTAACAATACTAGCCCTGTACAAAACAACATAATCTACCTTTACTTAAATATCATTGATTACAAGAAAATTAAAATTTACGATAAACGAAGAGAATACAAATTTAACACGCTTAAATTGACCAATTGGACATCTAACATCTGGAAAAAAGTCATAATTAATACCATTAGTTCCCAACTTCTCAGGATAAAAAGAATCAACAATGATGCAGAATTTCTACAAGAAGAAATTTACTACTTCATTAACATACTTCAACACAATAAAATTCCCAATAAAATAATTTTTCTTTCGCTTAAAAAAGCCGGCATTTACCTTAATCTTTAAATTCCTTGTAACAAGTGATATTAAATTTTTGCTTAAACCGAAAGGAGGCAATTTGTGGATGACTTTAACAAGAATTTAATGTATATATGTAATTTAATTCCTCAGAACTCGATCTTTGACATTCTACATCAGTGAATTAAGTTAGTATTTCTTTACATAATTAAATACTCTCTAATTTGCTGGCCACTACTAAACTTTTGCTAATTAAGAACCTTTTTCTTTTCTGAAAAGACGTTTTTATAGCTCGAATGCGTGAAAAATGACGATTTTTTATTAACAAAAACATTTTCTATTTCCGAAACTTTGGCTAACTCTACCAGCACCCCCTCTTTCATTCATTCAGACGCTTCCGTCTAACAAATTCCAACACACACCCCTAAAAAAATACTGGATCCTTCGTTTCTCAGAACGTAGGCTTAATAAAAGTGTCGCAAATTACGTAGCAATTTTTATGCCCTGACCTACAGTGAGGCAGCCCGTAGCATAACTACTTTCCCTTTGCAAAAAAAGTATATCAGGTAGGAAGTATTTTTTCAATATCATTTGTTATTGCAAAACCCCTCCATTTGTAGCAATTGTTTTACTGAATTCCCCTCAATGATCGCACTTATTTCTCCATTCCTTTTACTTTAGCAAACGATATTTTCCTTTTTATTACGCATTCGAGCCTGACCCTTATTTAGCCTTTACATTTGACAGTCAAATTTTTCAATAAAAGATTTGAGTTTTACATTGTAATTAATACAGCATTTTATTATTTTTATTCTTGTCTTATTATTTTACCAATTTCATAGATATTTCTTTCGATTGTAATTCGTCCAATATTTTCCCTTGATTATAAATGCTTTATTTCGGCATTACATGTAAATATTTTCCTTGTATCATTTGTTTCTATTTGCGTTCGGACAACAAAATCGGGTAAGGAAAAGAGACCAGCTCACCGAGAGCCTCAAAATTGAATAGATTTTTTCAAGTATAAAAACTTTTTGGAATTAATAACCATTATGCTATTGACGATAGATGTCTCATTGAGTTGATCGGAATGAAACCGATTCTTGTTCTTCAGTTAATTGACTTTGTTTAAAGCTTCAGAACACTTTTTCCTTCACAAGTTCTGTTTTGAGCTTTAAATAAATAAATAAAAAAGTAAATAAATAAAAAAAGATTAACTTTGGTTTTCACTGTTTTTGTATTTTCAACTTTTTTACTTTTTCTGTTCCAAATGTATTGCTATGTAATGTTTGTTATGTAATACATACTTATCTTAACTTAGTATTAGTAACTGAAGTATACTGTCTTAATTGTAATGATTATCATAATTCTGTTATCAGACTTAAAAGTTATTAATTTGATTTTATTAGTTGATCTTATATTTTGCCTTGTTGAAAAGTAATTGTTGTCAAATTAATTTTGGCAGTTTTGGTTAACTCTGAATTTAAGTTGCTTGTGTTAATGTTTTTTCTTTTATCCTTAAGATTGTTTGGTTAACCATTTAATTTTGTTTTTTAACTTAATCTTAACTTGGTTTTTGTAATGTTTTGTTAACGCTTAATCTTAACTTGTTTTGTTTAATGTTTAATTTCTGGTTAGGTTGACTCTTAAGGTCATCTTCACTTTGAATTTTAAAGTTCTTCATTTTACACAAGTTGGTGTAGAAAGTTTAATAAGTTTTGTTAACGTTCCCCTCTTTCTGGTAAACTTTGAATCCATATTTTCTGACTCTGGTGGTAAAGTCGTTTATGGTGTTGTAGAAACATTGTTTAGAAACATAAATTTTGCTATGTAATTATTATATTTCAATTGTAGAAACTTTCTTTGGTGTTTAATTTAATTTAGTGATTAAAAACAAATTTTTAATTTCTTTTCCCAAAATTTTTACATTGTGTTGGGAATCGGGATTTATTGCCTTGTTTTCGAATTTCCCTGGAGAAAAAATTCTCAGAATGCTTATCTGTGCCAGACAGTGCTCTGGAAAATTTCCTTCACCAAGTGAAAATCTGCACCCTGCTTCAAAAGGTTTTTTTGTATGCAGCGTTAGGCTTCCACCGTGCTAAAATGACACCCTGTACGAGGGGAGCTGCTGGAATGTTAGGTGAAAGACCCTTGTAGGTCGATTGTAACTCTTGCAGAAATAGGGATTATCCGCCAACATCCGGCTTACCACCCCATGCATTCACCTTACTGCTTGAATTCTCCTCCTAGGGTTGCCTTGCAACTGACGGCTTTTGGATCTTCAAGCATCGCCAAGACAGGGGCTGGCGAGAAGAAGAAAAAGAGCCTGAAGTGGTCTGCAAGAGGGGGAATTTTTTGAAGTTTTCGCCGGACTTGAAGCAGTAGCTGAAACCGAGCTTTTGTCTGTCGAAGGCAAAACTGGAGGGACGCGGCCCGCATAGCTGTCGGCGGGGCGCATAGCGACAATACTGCATCTCTGAATTCTAATTCCGTTTTATTATTGTTTTACAGATTTTCTACCACTGCTGGGGAAAAATGTGTTCCCTTCAAGACGAAATGTCCATAATTGAAATTAACCTAAATGGTGAACCCACCACCTAAAGTATTAACCATATGAATGTTGTGGAGGTATGTAAATTCATTTATGTTTCTTAGGAGCGATATGCCACCGCCGGAACATATAACAAATGTTTTCAGCCTTTCGGCTTTACCCTATATCTTTGTCTGATACGGTTCTTACTTGTCAAGCATACCTTTGTTTCATGCTTAGTCATTGTAGATGACTACGTCTGTTAAACTCCTATAACGAAATATCTTGTAGAAATGTCTTATTTAATTTCTTAATAAATGTGGAACTTAAAGTTACCAAATCTTGTTTGTTTCACTTATAATTTAGAACACTGGACCCAATAAATTAAATTAAAACTTGAACGGGTTTTGCAAATGCTGAACACAACGCCTGTTAAGTACATTACCCTTGTTGTATTATCGTTATGGTATTTGCTGTTATATTCGTCGATACTTATTTAACTTACTGATGTGTTGTTTTCAATATTTGTCACACAATTTCTCCCTTTGCAGCATTTTAGTATTGATATGATTTAAAAGAAGTTTACACGATCATGGCACCCAGGTGAAATGAATCAAAGATGTTAAAAGTTAAAAATACCATAACAGTATATTATAAAATTGGCAAATTCGTAAAAATGAAAATAGGTAGGAGATCATGGTTCTTACAATCCTTAAGTAATTCTCTCATATATTTCATTTCCCATATTAGATAGTATAAAACTTTGCAACACTACGCGCAGATTTTTCTACTAGTTTTTCTAGTTTTTTTCTCTCAACAGCAAATAGAAAATTTGTCAACTTTCTCTCAGTGATACTTTGTTATATATATAGAATAAATAAACGTTTTAAAATTTTATGTTACTATTATAAATTATTAAAATAGCGTAGTGTGGATATAAGAAAAATCACACTCTTATCCTTTTATTTGAAGCCTAGATAAAAGGAGGTTATGGATGAAATTCAAAGCACAATTCCTTTAGTTAAAAAGAAAAGTTTAAAAATTAACGTTTGTTGAAATAATGTTGCATTTTACCATTTCTAGTGTTATCCCATTAACAAGTATCATTCTCAGTGCAGTTGAATTTCGTTTACAATTTACCAAAAGCTAATAAAAAAGTCCAGCTATTACAGCTAGTTTCATCTGAGCGATTGCTTACGGTTAAGAAAGTTCACTATCATTAGCCCTGAAAACAAACAACTCACAAACAACTTTTCCCGAAGTCGTACGTGAGCAGGAGGCGCTGCTCTCTTCCGCTCGGCTAATGGGGTAATGAAATTTACCAGAAAACACGTCGTTCCTTGCTTTATAAATGAAGACAAACTGCCCAGGAAAGGAAGCGTCAGTTTCTTCCCTCTTAACGTGATCCGAGTGAAAATGTGACGTCACTTCCCGTGACATCATTCCATAGGGGACTTTTGAAGTGGAAAGAGTTCTAATGAAAACGCTGCGAAGTGAACCCGTTTCATGACACTTAAAATTTTGTGATATAGATTTAGGTCAGCAGCAATTTAAAACATGTTATAAAAATATGTTATTTTAAATTTATTTATTGCAAGCAGTCATCATTTTAGAAGCGAAAAGGAGCTCTAATCAGTTTTTTTTCATTTTAAATGGATTTTGTATTTACGATGTTAGAAATACTACAGGGTGTCTCACTCGAAAGGGGCCCTCGGCAAATGTGATAAAAATTTTATAATAAAAGGAAACGCAACCTTTACGTATGAAAAATGAAAGTGCATTGGAAGAGGGTCTTGCCAGACTATTAGGTGTCACGTCTTGAATTTCACGACGGACGTTCTGATGTAAATCGTCGATGTGTGTGGTTTGTGCTTGTAAAAATTACCTTTAAGACGACCCCATAGAAAAACCTCAAGCAAGATTAAGTCTAGAAAAGTGGGAAAAGTGATTCCCCCGCGTTCATATTCGCTACAGATCTGTGGCATGCTGCTCCTCTTCCTGGGAAGCCAAGTATCAGCTCCTCATCCTCCAGCTGGTTCAGAAAGTCATGAAACAGTGCCTGGTACATTTCATTGGTGACAATAATCTAAAAAAAAAAAAAGGGAAGAAATTTATTACGAGTAAAAACTAAAAAAATAAAAATCTGAAAGGTTTCAGATTTTACATTACGCCCAAAAGGACCATTTTTTTAACATTTTGTGTGTTACCTTTATTTATTGGGCCCTACAGCGGCCGAGCGATAAAGACGCTGAACACTGGTAGTTCGGTCCGAGGTTCGAATCCCGCGAACGGGCTGGCTGCATGGGTGTTTTCGTGGTTTTCCCCATGTGTAACGTGTATACGAGCCAGTTTGCCTTAGAAAGTCCTCCACGAAGGCATCCCTCCCCTTAGGCAGATAGCTCTCGTGTGCTTTGCCATAACTGAACAACCTAACCTAACCTTTGTTTATTAAGTATCATGTTCTACGCACTTAAACTATACAATTTTATTCAACAGCAATATTGCAAAATAATTTTAAGATGAGCACATCGTAAGAATTTTCGCGAGCGCTGGAGATAAAAATATTCTTTTTCTTTCTGTACAGTGTTGCCATTGCTCGCTTTGAAATGTTGAGCTTGTAAATGAATAATTCATTAAAGGCTTACAAAATATAAAATAGATAATAAAACAAATTCCAAATTCCAAATTTGGGCTTCCAGACGCCAGTATTCGGATGGAAACGTACGTTATTCAAAATTTGATGGCTCTGGGAACCGTTGATTTATTGCAGTGCGAGAAACATAAATACGTTTATGCAGATTCTTCATTCTTTAATTTTTTTAAATGTAATACAGGGCTCTAATATTTGGTGGAAACAATTTGAAAAGTGAACTGATATTTATAGTGAACCAATGCAAAATGCCAAAACGAAATTAATAGCCCTTATGGGCTAACGTCCTTTGGGCTAAAAATGGCCCGATGATGTGTCGCTGAAACCAAACTCACCATCTTCTGTGAATGAAAGTGTTCCTTGACGGCTGCATGCCGGTTGTCACTACTCCATAAACGTGTTTCGTTAGTTCACGTATCCTGACAAGTGGAACCATGCTTCATCACTCTACCACGTGTAGTACAACAACATACACGGATGGGAACAACATACACGAAAATACAACACCGTGTTGAATCGTGTATACAGGTAGGAAAAGATCACTTCCAGCACCCCTTCGGATGCAATTTCATTCTCAAACATAAGGCATGTTATGTAAAAATTTGGCTTCATTTCCTTCTGTTGTAAGATTTTTATCACACTTTTCCAAGCTCTGGGTATCCATATTTTTCACAGGGCCTAAAAAATGCATACATTCATGCAGATTCTTCATTAATTAATTTCTTTTAATATACATAGTCCAGTCACATTAATGTGACCATCTGTCAAAAGCCAGAATAACCACCTTTCGCAGAGCGGACTGCTGCGAGACGTGCAGGAAGAGAGTCACATAGGTCCCTGAAGGTGTTCTCTGGGATGTTGAGCCATGCCGACTCTAATGCCGTGGCCAGCTGCGCTAGATTACGCGGTTGAGGATCCATGGCGCGAACAACTCGATCGAGATGGTCCCACAGATGCTCGATTGGGTTTAAGTCAGGTGAGTTTGCTGGCCAGGGGAGGACGGTAAACTCATCCTGGTGCTCTTCGAACCACGCACGTACACTGGCAGCTGTATGGCACCTCGCATTGTCCTGCTGGAAGATGCCATCATCCTGAGGAAAAACAATGCGCATGTAGGGGTGAACATGGTCCGCAAGGACAGATGCGTACTTGTATTGATCCATTGTGCCTTCCACAATGATCAGTGAACCTAGAGAATGCCAGGAAAACATTCCCCAGACCATAATGCTCCCGCCTCCAGCTTGGACCGTTCCGGCAATGGTTGCAGGGTGGTTCCTTTCAGAGGTTTCACGCCTTATACGCCAACGTCCATCTGTCCGATGGAGCATAAAACGCGATTCATCCGAAAACGCAACCTGTCGCCACTCAGTGGACGTCCAGCTGCTGTACTGGCGTGCAAATTCTAGCCTTCGCCGTCGATGAACAGCAGTCAGCATAGGTGCACGAACCAGGCGTCTGCTTCGGAGGCCCAGACGCAGCAATGTTCGCTGAATAGTACTTTGGGAGACACTTTTGGTAGCCCCTTGGTTCATTTTGGTGGTCAGTTGCTCAACGGTAGCCCGTCTATCTGCCCGAACGCATCTCCGCAACCGTCGTTCGCCTCTGTCATCTATGGCCCGTGGTGCACCACATTTGCCACGTCGCTGATTTTGGACAGTCCCATTTTGCCATGCACGGTACACTTTTACCACGGCGGCACGCGAACAGTTCACAAACTCAGCCGTTTCGGAAATGCTTCCACCCTTGGCCCGAAAGCCAATGATCATGCCCTTTTGGAAGTCGGATAAATCGCTTCGTTTCTGCATTACGCCAACGATTGAAATGTTTTCCGAAGCCCTCACACACCCTTTATATACGCTCAACTGCACTGTGCTGCCACCTGCCTTCTGTGATTGGTTATTTAACTCTGACATGGAAAGTACGTGGTGGTCACATTAATGTGACTGGACTGTGTAATAAAGGGAGATACTATTTGAAAGCAACAATTTGAAAAGTGATTCGACGCAAAATACCATTTCCAGACTAGCCTTTCTGGGCTAACGCCCCTTTGGATTAAAATAAAATGTTAAGAGAAATATTTTTTACAAATCTCGTGAGCAAGAAATCTAGTAAAAACAAATCTGATGTGTACACCACATGATTTCCTTGTGCGGAATATTAAATTATACGAATTTTGAAATTCATTTAAACTTATCGGATTGAATTAAATCTACTTCGTCGATAGCGCATAAACCACAAAAGACTAAATGCACTCTTTAAAATTCACTATATTTGTTTAGCATAGCGACACTCTAGCGCTAGATTCACTTAACAGCGTTACATATCGCAACGAATAACAGAACGTATAATTATATAAATCACAAAAATTATATATATCATCTGAAGAATTATCTAATCGTTCCCTCATGCTCTATTCAAATACTAAAATAAATCTCAAACGATGTATAAAAGAAATTAAACAAACAAAAAAAAACAAAAAAAAAGGAAACAGATTTTCATAGATGATTCAGTAATCCACATTCAATTAATTCATTTCTCACTTGGCGACAAGGCAAAAATACATTAAAATCTTAAAATATCTATATTAAAAATTACGAAATAAATCTTAAATGTTTATTTCCTCGCATAAATTCTAGAATGGATTAGGCAAGATTTAATTCGCAATAATAAAAGAAGGCGTTATCTTTGTTCTTGCGAGGTTATTTTTCTCTAGATTGGCAACAAATCCACTATTCTGCTAAGTTTCAAATGTAAACAATTATGCCCGCCATGCTAAGCTTACCCGCACTTAAACAACTTTAAAATTGTTGATAATTCTACAAATCTTGCATGCAGATTTAGTAAAGGCATAAAAACCTTAACCGGAAGATAAGAACAGCATAATCCAATCATTGTTAAAGCAACAAATGCACAATTTACCAACATATAAGAATAAAACTTGAACTCATGGAACCGTGTAACAGAGTGTATATATGTATATATATATATATATATACATATATTTTTATACTTTTGGTGCGGCCGATTGCAACCAAAATAGGAGGTGCACATCTACGTGTTAAAGCAGTCCTATCTACAAAATTTCAACATTCTGAGTCTACTCGTGTTGGAGTTATGCCAGATACATACATACATACGTACGACATACGTATGCATGTATATGCGTACGTACCTAAGCACAGACGCATCGAAAAATTTCTTCAGAATCCATTTTAAATCAGTTTTATAATTCTTCTTGTGGAAAAAGAGTCCTACTGTCCTTACGTGAGGATGTCACTCAAAAACATCACTATAATGCCTTCGAGAGCGATCAAAATACATATTTTCGTTGAAATATGATACCCGAAATTTTTCCTGATTACAGTACTTTCTTTTTACTTCGTATATGGAAGTAAAAAAATGTACAATTCCTTTTTCGATACTTAAATCATTTTACTTCCTTGTGCGAGGTAAAAAGGAAGTATTGTAATCGCGAAAAATTTCGGATATTATATTTGAACGAAAATATCTATTTTGACCTCTAACGAATGCAACTTAACGATGTTTTTGCGTGACATCTGTACAGAATGAAAGACTCTTTTTCCCCCCCAAAAAATTATAAAACTGATTTAAAATGAATTCTGAAAAGATTTTTAGGTGGTGTCTGTACGTACGTACGTACGTATGTGTGTATATATCTCGCATAACTCAAAAAGGAGTAGCTTCAGAACGTTGAAACTTTGTATCGGACTGCTATAAAATGTAGATGTGCACTGCTATTTTGATTGCAAACAGCCCCACCAAAAGTATGTGTATATGCATATATCCACTCTGTTACTCGTCTCAGTGAACTCAGTTTATTTATTCTTATTTGTTTGTAAATTGTGCATTTTTCGTTCAAAAATGCCTGAATTATGTTGTTCTTATCTTCCGGTTACGGTTTATGCCTTTAGTTAACCTGCATATTATGGTTGTAGAATTATCAACAATTTGAAAGTTGTTTAAATGCGGCTAAGCCTAATTTTTTTGGCCATAGCAGTCATATTTGTCTACATTTGAAACTTGGCAGAATATTGGATTCGTTGCCAATCTATAGAAACTAAGTTTCGCAACAACAAAGATAACTCCTTCTTTTATAATTACGAATTAAATAATGCTTAATCCATCCTGGAATTTATTCGAGGAAATAAGTGTATGATTACTCTAAACCTTTTTTATGATTTACTTCGTAATTTTTAATATAGATATTTTGACGTTTTATGTATTTTTACCTCGTCACAGAGAATTGAATTAATTGAATTCGACATACTGAATCGTCTGTGAAAAAATGTTTCGTTTTTTTTCTTTTAAATTACTTTTATACATCCTTTTAGATTTGTTATAGTATTAAAATAGAATATGTGGCAATGATTAAATAATTCTTTAAATGATGTACTGATGATCAAATCAATAGTAACTGATTAGTGTAAAATTGTTTCAGGTCCTAAAGTAAAATTTTTGCATACTTTGATTGTAATTTTTCGATTTTATAATTTTTCAATTTCTGAATTTAAAAAAGAAAACCTCCTTTTTGAAATTTTAATGGTAAATGTTTCACGGTTTAACACTCTGGGTGAAATTCCTGGATTTTATTTTTTATGATTAATTTATGCACAGAGCCTAAGTAATTTATTGTTATTGAATGCTGTCTTTTGCTTAAGAGATGTTTTATGCAACTGCTACGAGCATAAAAGTTTCCCTGATTATTCTGAACCTACTTTGCACATTAGATTTTCGTAATAAATTTTCCATTAAGTTGGGAAATAAATCTGGAATCGAGCTTTATGAACTGGTAAAGTTAGGAAAGTCTGCTGGTTGGAAAACATTTCTCTTCTATGCACTTACGTTATATAAAAGAAAAGAGCGTCTAGATTTCACGAATGCAGCCATAATCCTGTCTAGATGTCTGCTGTGACCGCCTTAGCGTCTAGTCGGAAAATAATGATGAAACAGTCGTGAGGAAATTTTGACTTATAATAAGATATGTTAAAGAAGAGAATATGTGAACCGTGGGCAGAGAGATATAAGATGCCAAATAAGATAAGTCAGGAATAAATTTTTTAGCTTAGAGCTAAAAATAATTTTCGATATTTGAGAGCTGAAAAGTGTTGATTGCCGATTACTACTAAGACGGTCTGCTTTTGTTTATGAGAAAGTGAAGAAAATAAATGTATGCAATCGCACATGTGTATAATTGCGTCAGTTCCGTTTCTTCATATATATTTTTCAAAACCTCAAAGGTTGTTCAGTGAGGAAGGAAAATGAAAAGGGATATACGGTGCGAATAATAGGACATGAAAGTTGAAAGTAAGGAATCTGAATGCGGCTTTTCTTAAGACTTCTAAATTTCCATGAATTTCGTGCTTTAATAACGTTTTCTAAATCGAATTTTTCAAACTAATAGCCTCTTATTTTCTCTTGATAATTCTTTAAATATTCTGTTAATTATTGATAAATTTGCATATAAGAAGCTGGATGTAGTACGCATTTTTGTACGTAACACTAGCGCATCAGTCAAGTAATTCAAAAGCCTATCATTTGACTCCAAACAAATGACCTTTTTCATAAATCTGCGTATCAGACGTATTTTGTACACACAATATAAACTTTTTTATACATAACGCGCTTAAGAAAATTCTAAGAATATAGATGAATTTCTGAAAGAAAGAGAAGATTACTTGGAGATAGATGAAAAATTTTAAATAATTTCGAAAGGGTACAACACGTAGTAGATTCGTCTATAATTTGGCAAATATGTACTCAACAAACAGTAATGTAAAAGTAATTACTTGCTGCACAGAAAACCACTGATAAATTTTTATTCTTTGAATCGTGTTTGAGACATAGTAAATACCTCTTTCCATAGCTAAGATAAATAAATAAAAATGTAGCGACATTATACCAGTTTTGTATTCCATTGAAAGAAATTTGTTTTTGCAATACGCATAGTAATTACATTCAATGATTTTATGCTACTATTTTCCGTGACATTCGTGTTGTTTCTTTGTTCGTGATAAAGGTTGAATTATTATTTCGTTGAGCGAAAAATGCGATAGGTAGTTAATAAAAGTGAATGAAAAATGTAGTCTGTTATTTTACGAAAATATATATGTAAGATAAAAATATAAAAGATAAATTATAATTTAAATTAGCAATAGCCTCTCAATGCTTGTATTAAATTTATTTCTCTTCTCTATTCTAAAAATCGTAATCATTTTCTACACTGCCTCATCTCCAGACTAATCCATGTCATAGGAATCTTGCGTGACGCTGGTAACATGAATAGAACTAAAACAGCCAACAAAAGTTTTACAGCAGTATTATTTATCCAATGAAATGCATTGAGAACTGAAAGTAACTCATTCGGAATTAAGATTTTACCGTGAACACAACTGCATTTGCTTTGTACGCTTCGGCAGGGCTGATCCTGGAACGCCTGCCACCCTCATGCACATTAAAATTAACCGCCCTTTTTTACAGAAATATCACATATGTGATAATTATTTTGTCGCCTTTAAATTACAATTCGGTCACCTCCAAGACAAATGCCAAAGTAAGAAGACATTCTGCGCCTACTGTGCAAGACTACAAAGCAGAAATGCAAGCCTGTATTAACTGCGGTGACTCAAATAAACGATTTGGTACTCACTTCAATTATCAACACCCAGCCTATGATTCAAACTGTCCCTGTTACCAACGAACATCATATAATGTCAGACTTAATACAGAATACTAACTCCATCCAAGAGTGTCATATCCCAAGCCAACTCGCAATAGAAAGCAATAGTCCAGATTCCCAACAGCACATAAATATCACGCATTTACAAAGAGAAGAGCCCTTAAAACGTGTACAAATCAATCTACAACATGCTCGATCCGCCACTACGCACTTAGTTACCTTTGCTACGAACATAGCAGCTGATCTTCTGTTTATACAGGAACCTTACACACGTAGTGGAAAGGCGATAGGCTTCCCATTAAAATGTACAGTTTATAAAAGTATGGATCCATTTTCTCCACCACGGGCAATTATAATTTGTTGTAATCGAGACTGGGCACCTGCCATCATTTCTACTCAACGAGATAGTGCTTCCATACTATTAGAGTTGCAAAACTTTACTGCAGTATTAGTTTCACAGTATTCTCCGCCAACCGCAGATATCAATACCTCGCTGCAATACTCCCAAGACCTATTGCAAATATTCAAGACTTCAAACATATTTCTGGCAGGAGATTACAATGCCCATAATACAGGATGGGGTTATGCAAGAACGGACTCCAGAGGTCAACTTACGGAAGACTTTATCGCTGCCAACAATCTGGTATTACAGAATATTGCTGATGCACCACCAACTTTTGATCGCGTATATGCACAGGGCTGGCCAGATTTGACTATTTCATCATTTTCTATAGCACAAAACATTCAAAACTGGCAAGTGGAAGAAATGGAAAGTCTTTCCGATTACAAGTATATTACTTTTGACATCAATAGCCAAACTGCAACCATGATCATTCGCCGCTATAACCTGCCAAACAATAAAATACGTGCATTTACAAGGACCATTAAGGAGAAACTTGCCTTGAAACTTCACTGGAACAAGCACATGATTCGGTAAAAATGGAAGACGTAATAAATGACATAATGGCAATTTTAAAGAAGGCATGTGATGAACACTTGCCTACTCGTACCGTTAAGAAAAAACAAAACATCAGTTGGTGGACGCAGGTCTACGAATTCAAAAAGGGAAATGCAGAGCTCTTCGTCGTCGCCTCAAGCAAGAAAGAAGGAAAAACATTCAAAGAAATACACTAGTAACTTTTCAGAGAGAAAGAGCGGGCTATAAAAAGCTAATTGTGCAATTCAGACTGCAGTCTTGGAGAACATTTTGTACGGAGTCTACTGATGTGTATGGCATACCATATAAGATAGCTTCAGGAAAACTCTTTAAACCTACTAAATTTCAGCTGATTGCATCTCCTGATCTTTCCAACCAACTCACAGCTGCTACTTTTCACAGTATTTTAAACTCGGTTATATATCAAGACTCCGTGGAAGATGATACAACTAAACACACACAAATAAAAAATAACAACAATCCACCTCCAACACCATCAGATGTTCAATTTACCATCTTTGAGGTAAAACAAGTCCTAAGACAATTACCAAAAAAGAAGGCCCCAGGCCCTGATGATATCAATTATGCAATAATGAAAATAGCAGTGGGCGCTTGCTTGCTGTTCTTTGTTAAATTATTTAACAGACTGTTACAGGCAGGCACATTTCCACAGGCTTTCAAAGTTGGACAAGTTGTATTATTCCTTAAAAAGAACTGCAACCCTCAAGACCCGTCGTCGTATCGCCCTATATGCATGCTACCATCACTGGAGAAAATTTTTGAAAAATTGATCATGAATCGTCTCCGACATCATCTACACTCTGGAAATTATCTGCATCCACGCCAGTATGGATTTCGCACAGGGCACTCTACATTACAGGCAATAAATGATATACAAAATTAAATTTATGACAACCGTAACAATGGCTATCACACGGCGCTAGTCAGCATTGACTTAAAAAGCGCGTTTGATATGCTATGGTGGCCAGCAATAAAGGAAGCCTTAAGATCAGTAAACTGCCCCAGCAACATCTTTATGCTGCTTTCACATTATCTCTCTGACAGACGTCTCATCATTGTCCATAATAGTGGAATATTGGAAAACCAGCAAACTATGGGCTGTCCGCAGGGATCCTGTGCGGGACCACATTTGTGGAATGTTACCTTCAATGATATCACAGCGATATCCTGGCCTGACTATGCAAACATACATGCGTATGCAGATGATGTAGCATTCATATTAAAAGGTAAGACGGACGAACTACAAAGGAATTCTAATGAAGTTTGTCAAAAATCTCATCAATTTTGTCTAGAGCGGAAATTAAAGATAGCTGATAACAAGTCAAAAATTATACTTTTCCCGAAAAAAGGTGGCTCACTTGCCAGACAGCCCAGAATTTGCATTAACAATCAACGCATACAAGTAGTAAAAGTCTGGGAATCATTTTTGACACCAAACTCACCTGGATTCCGTACCTTCTCTACCTGAAACAAAGAGCAGTGACCATAGCTAACTATTTAAAACAATTTCAAGGCAATAAATGGGGCATCAGTCGTCCCTTTCAGAAAATTCTCTTCCAAACGGTAACTGAAAAAATCATCACATATGGATGCGTTGTATGGGCGTCACCAATGCATGGTCGAAAAATCAAGTATTTTAGCATGATTCAAAGACCATTTGCACTATTGATTACTAGGGCCTATCGTACAACCTCTTCGGATGCCTTCTTGATGGACTACTCCCTTTACACATTAGAACTGAAGAAGAGACAGCTAGGCAAACCTTGAAGCAATTACGTCAAATTACTCAATACAAAGATGAGATTTGTAATCCTTCGGATTATGAAGAATCTCTATTTAATGTCCAAATGCATCCAGCCAAAAAAGGTATTGGAGTCCGCATACTGAACCTAAACGCAACAGATCCAAAAGTTAAAGTATGCCTATATACAGACAGATCAAAAATTTAAAATGGAGTAGAAAGTGCATTTGTTGCAGTCGCCAACCAAGGCATTCTACATACTTGGCAAGGACACTTGCACGAAAATAATACTGTCTTCCAGAGCGAAATGTTGGCTATTAAAGAAGCATTAACTTACCTAGTAAAACAACGTCATAACAGAGCTATCATATTTACTGACTGTTTATCCTCGATATATGCAATCAATAATCCCGATCACTCTTCGCCTATTGTAACTGCAGTACAAAATATACTAAGAGAAAACTACAATAGCCAATATTTCCTCAAATGGGTCAAAGCGCACGCTGGTCAGGTATGGAATGAATTTCTGATACCTCAGCAAAGTAAGCGGCTGAAAATCCCCCAGAACATAAGATAATGCAGTATCATATACTCTGGCCAATGTCAGACTTAAAAAAAAAACACTCCGGCAGAAAGCTATTGACACATGGCAAAATGAATGGAATATCAGCAGTACAGGACGAATGACAGCTTATTTTATTCCCCAGGTACATCTTGAACGCAATATAGGAAACTTACTATTAGTCCGATTTGTTTTAGGGCATGGCCCATTTTCTCAGTACTTTGAAAGGTTCAGAATTGCAGCAACAGATAATTGTGTTTGTGGCGATATAGGCAGCCCGGATCATTATCTCACAGACTGCCCACTCACAGAGCAGCATCATATTCGCTTAACAGAGCTTAACAGACAAGCCTTTTGTAAATTTGTAATTAAACAAAAATATCTTGTGGACAAAATAACAAAAATCATGGACAAATTGTCTGCGTTGGGCACCGATCTTTGCCAAGCAGCTTAGTAACACTAACCATTTGCAAATAATTAGTATTCAATCACATATTTGAGAGAACATTTGTAAAGGAGCGCATAATAATGTGTAATATATTTCAGCATTATTACTGATTTTACTGGTGGTGATATTATTATTATGTTAGTAAGACATTATTAATTTATTGTACTGAATAGCACTGTGTGCGTAATGTCAGGGGTACTAAGGGCACTATGGAGGAATGTAGCACAACACAGTTAGAATTGTAATATATTATATAATTGAGTATCGTAATACTTATTGTAATATATTGTTAACAGCATTATTGATTATTAATTTAGTATTATTTCAATGTGAAATGTTAGTATGCTACAAACGCCCCTGTATGGCCATGTACTTTTTTTTCAATCAATAAATACTGGGGCACGGGCAGTTGTATGGCAGTGAACCCCATAGGCTGCTCTGGACAATGGCGGACGTGGTGCTGTACTGATTAACCATTATGGTAAAGGGACAGTGCCCACGTCCTCCGTCACTTGTCGCCTTAAATTGTTTGCCCAATGCTGTGCACTATCTTGTTCTTCGCTAGGATCGGTCCTGCCCTTCGGCCTAGCTGGATTTCGGACGCTGCTATCTTCGTATGGCAAATCTATCAGAAGCGTAAGCATTTTGAAATGAGCACAAGTAGGGTGCCAAGTTAATAGTGGCCGCAATATATGTACTGAAATAAAAATGAAGATTTAATCTGCTTCGGCTTCCAGTTTTCTATTCATTGTGGATCAACAGTCTGTGCAATCAAAATTCTTGCGCTTCTTTATGGACCCATAACCTACGTTACAGCTAAGTTTTGCTTTCATCACATATATATACTTTAATTTATAACTTTTAGTTATATTTAAGTTGCTGTCCAAAATTTAAGGTATTTTTGCTCATTCACAAATTTAAATTAAGCCAGCTGTTCTCAATCTGTGGTCTGCAGAACACAACTAGTCCTCTAATACTGCTCTTATGGTCCTCTTAAACATATTAAAAAAAGAAAAAGAGAAAGAAAAAGAAAAATAAGAAAAATAAAATTAACTACCTATACCACACAAGAGTTGAAAATTTTCCAGTTTGGAAATTACACTTAGAAATCATGTGTTTCTTTTTCTTCCAAGACCCATATTTTATAAAATTTATTACCATTTACCCTAACTATGGTTTTGCCACTGTAATCTTAACAAGAAAAGACAGATTTAAAGTATTATGAGCATGGTGTTTCTAACCAACGTACATTCAAACACAGAATAGCTATGCAATCCGCAGATTCACGCATATCATTCATAGGCGAAGCAACATGTGTTTAATTTTTAGTACATTAGATAAAATTTATCCAAACTCTAATAGCCTTGAATTATGAAAAACAATTATAGATTTTTTTAACTTAAGTACTTAATGCGGTTTGAAATAAATAAAATGAAATAAATTTTAGAGATCTCCACTTAAAACTATTAGTACATTGGTGGTAATGTAAGCTATGATAGTGTTTTAGATGTACCAGGAGCAAGATGGTTAGTAACACAATATAATTTATAAAAGTAGTCCTCAATTTAAAAAGGTTTAGAAGTGCTGAATTAAGCATTTTAATAAAAAAATTGTAATTTTCTTTGACGGAATTTCTCATAGATACTGATAACGTATCTTTCAGAGGAGTACTGCTTGAATTAGTCATAGTTAGCTAAACACGTAGTTAAAATGTAATGAACGGATTTTCTAAGCAGGAGTGGTGCAGTAATGCATATCCATTGGGCGAATAAAACAAACTTAGTCTGGCATAGATTTTGATTGAAACTCTATGTATTTCGATGCCGATAAGATATAGTTTGTTCTTCATCAAGAGCAAAGTATTTTGAACAAACCAATTTTGCTCCTGAAGAAGAGGTATCATTATCTAATGTCCGTAGAAATAGAGATTTAATCAAAATATACTCTAATCTAAACCTGCTTTTTCCTAATAGAAAAAGTTTCATTGGCATGTTTTTTACCAGTTTGGCAGGATTAAAAATTTTACTTTTAAACCTCTCTTTATGTAGTCCTCGAAATTCGTTTAAACCATTATTTAGCTACAGATTGTTTTAAACAGTCAAAAATTTGATCAAATTAAAGTGCCACTAAGACATTTATAACCTCGAGTAGTTACACATTAAATTTTGTAGTCGAAAACGACCAGTTTACATACGTTTCGCCTTTCCTTCACAACACTGTACTACAGTAAATACACGTTTTTCTTGTAGGATAAAGAAAATCCAGTTATTTGAAGCATTGAAATATTTGTGCGGTCTATGGTTCTAGTTAATACGTGAAAATAAAAAAATTAAAATTTTACTATACTATATTAAGATCAACACTTCCATACCTCCCTGTATCGAATGCACTTCAGCATCATGAGATACATATCATCATAATCTAGAGGTCGAGGATCACAAATGTATTATAAATTCCTCAGACTTTTTAAAGCTCTTAAAGCTTTGAGCGCTTTAATTTTTCAAATTTAGTAAAATAGAAACAACATTTTTTATGACTATAGCACTTACTCTCAAATTCCAGGTTACTAGGATGTACTTTAATGGTATGAAATATTTCCTCAAACATTTTAGCAGGAAATTGTTTATTAAAGTTTGGCCAGTTAATTGAATATGTAAACATCCAAGAGTTGTTTCCCTTAAGAAAGATGCTTTTGTTGGAGACCTTTGGAAGAAACTGGCTAGAATTTCAGAAAGAAATGGGAAAATTCTCGAAGGCGCGTGAAAACAACCCGTTATCAGGAAACCGTGACTGGTACTAGCATTGTTTAGTTTCTTATTTACCTGATCGCTGATGTGTTAGTTTGATAACGAAGCTTTCGTTTTATTTCCCAATTTTAAAATATACACAATTAAATAATAATCTGATGAGAAAGTCGTAGGCAATTCAGAACTGCACTTCAAAATAGTGGATGATTTATAACATAATCACTTTTTCACTGCAACAAAACGGGCACTTAACCAGCATTCAACAAATAAGAACTTAACAGAAAGCTCATTTTAGTAAGCAAAACGCAAGCAGTTAACAATGATATTTTTTATATCATCGAAGATATTTTTACAAAATAGAGCTATTGCCTTTACTGCTAATATTGTTATAACGTGCACTTGTAAGATTTAAAAACATCAGATTTCTTCCTTTCTGTTTCTTCCACTTTTTTGTTACTATTTTATTCTTCGTTTAATCATTTATCATTTTGGTGTAGGAAATGGTCCTTGGATCCGAATTATTTTATTGTATTGAATTGAAGTAATTTCCATGGCATACATTTAGGTACTTTATTTTATTGTTTGACTTGCAGCACTTATGATAAATGTAAAAAACAAATACTACTTTTGATTACTTCCGCTAGATTACTTAACAATATTATAAACATTTGAATAGTAATTTTAGAAACTATTAGATCTCTCATGTAATATTTTCAAAAGCATTTGTCAGAAATATGTGCGGTATTGTAATTTAACAAAAAATCGCCAACATAAATTTCCGCAGAATGATGCATTTTTCAGAAACCACAGTTCTTACACACAGTTGAGTGCATCAGAATTGTTCGAAGAACATTCATCATCTGCAGATATTTCTGCATATGATTCAGTGCCTCACATTAGAGAAGGAAGGGCCATTGTGTTGCCAGTTTACTGAATGGATGATGAGATATCACACTAGTTTACAATGTCATATTGTATTTTATCGAAAAATGTTTCCATCCCAAAGTTTTGGAGTTGGTTCCTTTCTAACTCAGAATTCTTTTCATCGTTATCGAGAAGAAGACAAATATCTGAAGGAATTTGGAAAAGTTTGACAACTTCAAATCTCGCACTCGGGCGTCCACTTCAAAAGGGATTTAAGAAGAAGAGTTTTATTTGTTATTGCTTTTCTGGTTGAAAAAAAGGGCTTGGGTTTTCCATTCTGATCGAAATCAGAAAAACGCTTACAGAAAAAGTTTCGAATGATGGATAGGGTTTTAGTAGTGACCTGTTGTTTATTTTGGAAGACATTATTGGATACGTGAACCCTTTTTCACTTGTAAAGTGTTTTGTTTACATCAAAATATAACCACAAGAGCTTCGACTTTTTGTGAAAAGAGAAGCCGAGAATAATTGATAAATAAATCCCTTTCTTTATTTCTGAGAAACATATATTAATGTTTTGTAGCCATGCAGTTCAAAACTCACAAGTGGAGAAACTTCAATAATATATAGTTAGTAATATATCAAATTAATATGTGTGTTATTATGTTGCAATACAGCAATCTCCCGATTAACAGGGTTAAGAGTAAACGTTATCCTATGTAAATAAGTTTGTTAAGTGAAGAACAACGAAAAAACTACTATCACAAACAAGTGTAAAACAAAACTCTTTACAAAAGTATAAAAATGGAAAGTGGAATGCATGTCATAATAGAAAAAATAACTGATGATAATATAATATTTAGGTATTTATCTTAGCCACAACTGTTCTTAAGACATAATCTATAAACAACATTAAGACATTAATCAAAAATAAACTATTTAGTGGTAAAAATAAATCTACTGTGCAGTCATTTATTTTGTACTTCGAGATTATGGCTTCGATTTTTTGTTTTTAAATACTTCTCCATTACTTGCAAACCGAAGATGAGAAATTAGGTGACAAGATGAAATTTCACAAGGTAATACCATCAGTAGTTTTAAAAAAGAGAGAGAGAGAGATGAAAGAAAGTTCCAGAGGACATTTTATCTGAGTTTTAAATTCAATGATATTCCAGTTTTCTTCGAAATATTGTCTTTTAATGCCCTCTATAAATTGATTTCTTCATTTCTAATGGTGTGTATTTTTTCATTATTTAGAGTATGTTCTTTTTATTTTGAATGCTAGTTTAATTTACGGAGTACGGAAAGTTAGAGAGAGTTTGGGAAATCTCTGTGCGTGGTTGTAACGCAAGCTTCGGCTTAGCATTTATTGCTGGTTAGGCGTGGCTTAATAGCTATTATCTTTCTGCCACTAGACTCATATACGCGCTGTAGGATATATGATTGATTGAGCCCTGTAGTTTAATTAAACTACTTGTGAATATCTCTAATTTTGATTTTTGATTCTGCTGTTTCAGTCACCGCCCAATCAGATTTTTTAATTTATCTGTCTACATCTGTCGGAATAAGGAAGGGACCATAATTTTGAGCTAAATTCTAAACACTGCATAGACGTTTGGCGTTTAGACCACAAGTTTAGCAACACTCTGTCGAAAATGAGAATTTATAGGTTCACTGGCATTCAAAGATCTATTATTTCCCGGAGAAGATAATACTGTTTAAATCACCTACGACTGATGCAAAAGCTAATAAGTACAGCTTATTAACTTCTATTGGACATGCAAAGAACAACAAAAGAAATAAAATTTTACCAATGTAACAAATGAGTATCGTCGGCAGCGCGCTCTACCAACGATATAGAGAAAAATACTTAATTCAACGCACGCGAACTGCAGAAATGAGATGTGATTGTTGAACTCACGCTCTGAACTTTAAAAAAACTATTTTATGTTATTCTATATATATAGTTTGATAGTTTTCCTGTATGTTCTTGTGAGGCGTTAATAAATCGCCTTTTTTTTAAAAAAATAACTCCTAAACGATTGATTGATTGAATTTTCTAAGAGTAAAAAGGCAATTGGCGCCTAACAATATAGAGCAATATATAGTTGCAGAACGCGTTGAATTTGCTTTTGTTTCAGGATACTTCATATAGATGTTATGATAGCCATTTTTGTTGTCTTATTATGAAAGGAATGGATCTTCTTACCCTAGAGATGCATTGGTAACATCAACCCCGATGTGTATGATTAAGATAAGTAATCTTGACTTAAAACTATTGAATAATAGTTGATTATTTATAGTATTAGAATTTTAATTGACACTAAGTTTTGACAAATGTGTGACTTGTAAGTATTATGAACCAGTAGTGTTTATTTCCAGTTATTGCGAAGTTGATTTCTTTTGTATGACCCTAAGTACTTAAAATTATCAACGATATCTAAGGACTGAAGGACGAATTTAAATACATTTAAAATTTAAACAAGTATGAAATTAGAATATTAGGCTTTAAGAGCCATAGTGTGAACTTTAACTGAGACATTACGACTGTGATTAAATTTCGCAAAAGACAAAATGTCCTTTTTGGGTAGAGGGAGAAAAGAAGATTTGAAACTTCTTGCCCTTGAACTGGGTTTAGTCGTGGCAGACAATCTAAACGTGGTACAATTAAAAGAACTCATAACGAAATCCGATAATTATCCAGTCTATCCGCTTAAGGAAAGAGGAAGACCAAGAAAGAACGTTTCTAAGAATACTTCAAAAAAGAACCAGCCACACAGTTCTTTCTCTGGCTAGTCACCGACACGTCTTCGCAGCTGGGGGGAGGGAGACTGTAACAAATGAATATCGTCGGCAACGCGCTCTACCGACGATATAGAGAATTAAACGCACGCGACCTGCAGAAATAAGATGTGATTGTTGAACTCATGCTCTGAACTTAAAAAAAAAAGCTATTTTATGTTATTCTATATATATGGTTTGATAGTTTTCCAGAATGTTTTTGTGAGGTGTTAATAAATTGCCCTTTTTAAAAAAAATTAACTCCTAAATGATTGATTGATCGAATTTTCTAAGGATATACTGCACCAATATGAAAGACTTATTTTTGCTTTAATTTCGTGTGTATGGATTTTTGAAAAGTCCTTTGTTGCAGATTGCAAATTTATGAAATATGAAGTAATAGGTTGAAAGAGCACATTGCCTATCAATGCCCATTAAATATGTGACTTCTGATTATAAATGAAAAACGTTAAATTATCAAAACGGCTAAAACGGCTTTATTTTATTAATTAATACTCAATGTAGTATATTGATTTTGTCATTAAATACTGAAGTTTAAGGAACTTATTAAACTGACGAACTTAATTACACTGGAGACAGTAATTTTCACGATTCGCGGAAGAGAAAACGCATCCTACTGAGATATGGCATGAAATTCTCAAAGAAGAAAAATACATTCTGAACTGTTCAAATGGAGCCATTAACCAACTACAGTTTTGCAATACGAAGCCTAAACATAAATTATTTTTGTGCATAATCATTTCAAACGAGAAACCTGCGTAAATAAAAAGTAGTCGTGTAGTAGTAGTATGTGAGTGTAATTAATATATGAACTTTCACGTTTAATCACAAAAGAATTTTCTGACATAAAAATATTTTCGATTTAAAATGTTGAAATCGAATTTATGATACTTCTGATAAACAACTTTTAAATCATGCGCTTTGTTGAAGAACTACAAAAATGTAAACTATACGAACATTAACATTTACAAATCTGTGTTGAGATGTACGCGTACAGTTGCCAAGTGTTTAAATTTGCTTTTATTTTCAGGATGAACTTCTGAGAATAAAGTTATTAGTTAAATATGCATGGGCTGAAATTTTGCGAAAAAGTTAGTAATTACGAAACTTGCTAATTAAGAACTTTTATAACACACGAAATCAAAATAATTGTTGGAAAATTTCATACGTTTTAAGAAGTTATTAAGTTACCGAGCTTATAGTCGAATTATTAGGCATTATTAAGCCATTTAAAGAGTATTTCTTAGATTCATTCTCTTAATATTCTCTTAATTTTTACTCACGTCTTAACTAGAATATTTCATATCATAGAATGATAGTTATGTTATAGATGCCAAAACCTCATTGAGCAACAGTTTCAGAACAACTGCAACTGAAAGAAAACACTGCTTTTGGAAAAGTGAGATTTCGAGAACTTGCTATAGTACAAAAATAAACGTTTTCTTAACGTAATTATGTCCAATTGTATTACAGATTTTAATTTAAATTTTCCGTTTAGTAGTTATAGTATATAATAGTCATGGATATTAAAAGTTACGCATTTTTATTAAGGTTAAAAATGTGAGGAATGAAAGTTTTGTATACAGTTCATATTACAAACAAAAACTGGTTCCAAAGACAAGAATGCAAGCTTCTTCTACGTAAGAAAATTTCTTGCGAAATTTCGATGTAAGAATTTACCAGACATTAAGTTATTGAAAGTAAGATATACGTCCCTGTACGATACGATGTAAGAAAGTTTTGCCTTCCAAAGCAGAAAAAAATTCTGTTGTGCATACCACGATTTCCTTATGCAGGCTACTAAATTATACGTATTATTTGCTCCACCTCATGCAAATTTATTTCCTCGGATTATTCTAATAATACATTAACCTATTCCTAAAAGTAAGTTGAAAAATGACGTAAAAAATTGCAAATTTCGAAATTAAATATTCCGATTAATTTTAATCTTCTTGTGTTTTCATTTTTTCATAATGAGCATAATTATTTTATAATGAGCATTTTATTTCTTCATAATGAAAGTTTCTTTTTTTCGAAATATAAGTGTAGGAAAAGGGAGACAGCATTAAAAGTTAGATTACGTTGATGTTTGTCTAAACATATTTGTTTTTTAATTTGACATTCCCGAAACATGAATATTTTTGTGATTTAGAATCTTATGTAATAGAAACTGTAGGACTGCTGCCAACGATTGCGAAAATAAAGACTAGGTAGTCCTTTAAACCGGGTAAAGGTGTATGGTGTACATATATATGTGTGTGTGTGTGTGTAGCAAAAATAAAGAATGTGTAAAAGATAAATTATAATTCAGATTAACAGCGTAAATTAACATCCCTTCTCTATTCTAAAACTCGTAATAATAGTTTTTTTGGACAGGATCATTTCTAGATCAATCCATCTTGCATAGCTGCGTAACTCGGAAACTGAATTAAAAATTTAGAAAGCGGAAAACTTTCTAATCTAAACCAAAATCTTCTCTTGGTGAGACTCCAATATTGGATAATTGCATACTTTTTAGCCTGCCTACAAGTTTTGCCTCAGAGTGTCATGTTACGAAGTACGCACCAAAGTCAATCTGTTGCAGCTAACTCTAAGTCATCTTATTAGACACATATATATATATATAGAAACACAAAAAATATTTATATAAAAATATAATCATTCCATGAATTTTTGAAAATACTCATTCCATGAATTTTTGTATATAATTATTCCATGAATTTTTGATTCCATGAATATATATACTGTATATGTATATAGCTAGATCTATCTACTACTTATCTATTTGTATGTATACATATGAGACGATATCACCCGAAAGATTTTGCGTTTGAAGTACTTTATAAGAAATTTCTCCCGCTTTCTTAGCTTGCCTTCCTGTTGTAATGGTCTGCACACTCGGTGCGTATTCGAGTCCCGGCAAGGGCATGCTTATTTTTTCAGTTTCCTGGCATTAAAAAAAGGTCTCTATACCTTTGTTTCGTATTTTCGTATAAGGAAATGATAAAGCGGATAGACGTGGAGAGTTAAGCTTAGTTTTAAATTGAAATTGGGGGGAGGGGGTACCAGAACGCTGGAGGACAGAAAAGAGAGAAAACTCTGTTATTCACAATTTCATAAAGAATGCAAACAACTTTGCCCACAGAGTCTGTTTATTATAATACCGAAAGTTGAAGTTTCGCGTCTAGCATGGTTTGTATGACAGCTAGATGTAATATTTTTTTTCGATCATATACAGGGTGATCAAAAAGTCAGTATAAATTTGAAAACTTAATAAATCACGGAATAATGTAGATAGAGAGGTAAAAATTGACACACATACTTAGAATGACATGGGGGTTTATTAGAACCAAAAAAAAGTTCAAAAAATGTCCGACAGATGGCGCTGGACAGCAAAACGTCAGTGACTACGCATGAAAATCGTGTATAAAAGGAGCTGTAATGAGAGATAGAATCAGATGCACCAGCAGTAGCAGCATGTTGACGTTACCTGAAAAAGCGTTTTTAGTGAAGCTGTATTATTGTATTTAGTGAAGCTTTTAGTGAAGCTGTTGCGGTGTGGGCGTTTCAAAAGATGGCGGAAGATGACGATTGGTTGAGTAACCTGTTGTGGACTGATGAAGCTCATTTCACGCTCCGAGGGTCTGTCAATGCCCACAACTGCAGAATTTGGGCTACCGAAAATCCTAGAACTGTCGTGGAAACTCCATTGCACGACGAGGAAAGTCACGGTATGGGTTGGATTTACCACATCTACTGTTGTCGGGCCTTTTTTCTTCGAGGAAATGCGTGATTCTGGTTTTGTAACTGCTACCGTGACGGGTGAGAGGTACGCCGATATGTTACAGAATCGCATCGTCCCAGCCTGGCTGATAAACACCTGCTGGAACGTACGATTTTTATGCAGGATGGCGCTCCACCCCATATTGCTAGACGCGTGAAAGATCTCTTGCGAGCGTCGTTTGGTGATGATCGTGTGCTCAGCCGCCACTTTCGTCACGCTTGGCCTCCCAGGTCCCCAGATCTCAGTCCGTGCGATTATTGGCTTTGGGGTTACCTGAAGTCGCAAGTGTATCGTGATCGACCGACATCTCAAGGGATGCTGAAAGACAACATCCGACGCCAATGCCTCACCATAACTCCGGACATGCTTTACAGTGCTGTTCGCAACATTATTCCTCGACTACAGCTATTGTTGAGGAATGATGTTGAACATATTGAGCATTTCCTGTAAAGAACATCATCTTTGCTTTGTCTTAATTTGTAATGCTAATTATTGCTTTTCTGATTAGATTATTGCTTTTCTAATTATTGCTTTTCTAATAAAACCCCATGTCATTCTAAGTATGTATGTCAATTTTTACCTCTCTATCTACATTATTCCGTGATTTATTAAGCTTTCAAATTTATACTGACTTTTTGATCACCCTGTAGTTCTTAGAAAGAAACCTACACGCTATTTTTCAATTGAAACAAGCGGAAGCATTCAGTTATCCAGCTATTGCGTAAAACCTAAACAACTTTCCCGTGTGAAGTGAAAACATTGAGTACCCTAATATGAGTTTTTGTGTAGGGTAGGATACTTGTACAATGTTACCTAATTTAAATAATAATTTTTTATTACAGAAACCCTGCTATTCATATTTGGTTTATCACTGGTAATATTTTCGTTTTCATTGGTGTGTTATTAATATGTATATAATATATAATATCGGCAACATAATATCTTGATATAAACCGTAAATCATAATAACATAGATATAAATGATGAATATGAACATCTATTACTCACGAGCGAATAACGTAGGTCACGTAGGAATAAGAAAAGGTTGAAACTACAGTTAGCAGCTGAAAGAGCGAAAATCTATTAATCAACGGACAGATGAAAAATTGAAACGACAAAGAAAGGCCGGACATTGTTTGAAGTACATGGTTTTTGCTCTTTAGAAGGACTCTGTTTGAGTTTGGTGTATTAGTACGCGAATTTACACTAAAAAGTGACTTTTTTACAACTTGAAAATGGTAATAAAAATGCAGCTGGCAAAATATAATGAAATATGATTTCATTCGAGGAACTGCGTTACCACGGATCTCATTTTGAGGTTTGTACGGGACTCTGAGCTGATCTACGTAGGGGCACCGAAACGTTCATACCCTTACTTTTAAAGATTATTTAAGACTAAATTCCTGTTGCACATGTAATGAAAATATGAAATGAATTAATTTAATGTTTGGTTAGAGCAACTGCATGCATTCTTTTTTGCGTATTTGGGGAACGCAGTGATTTAGTAGTTTGTACTGAAATGCTAAAAACTGGGTATCATCTTATGATCTAAAGAGAGGGCTCATTCAAGCAAATAAATAAATGAAACAGCTGCTACATAACATGACAATTCATTTCCTTCTAGTTCTACAGCAAAATAAAATGGGAAACAAGAACTCGAATGAGCGAAGAACTCATAGAAGTCGGTTTTCGTGAAATTCGACATTTGGATGCCCTGATCTGCAATCAGAAAATATTGCTTATATCCAGGAGGAAATATTTCGTGGCATTGTCCCTAACTACTTTGATTGTGCAGAACGAGTGGAATTGGATTGAACTCTGTAGCGAGTTCAGGTGTAAAAACGACAAAGTGAAGAGAAGTGTTAAAATACCGTTTTATTCACTCAAAAAATGACAGCAGTCAGTCCCTTCTCGGGCTTATAGCAAAGCCTCCACTTAGGCTTTAAACTCACGATAAGTAAAATGAGAAACTAATCTAAAGCTAAACTAAACAGGCTGAAGCCAAAGCTTTACACAATTACCGAACGCAGTTGGCCCTTAATGACATTAGCCGGTGGATATTAGTAAGCACGTAAATTAAGGCCAAGCTTAGTGACTTAACAACGAAGTAGGCTGACGACAAACAACACTCCGCTAAGGAATTTTCTTTGTATACTCTCTTTACCTCATTTACATTTAACGTGATACTAAAAACTTATTCTGGTAAGGAGTTGTAAGTGGAAAACAAGGAAAGGGTTTCAAATTGACTCCTCAAAAATTAAAATACAGTGTAATAGATAATTCAAACTTAGGCAGATAGAAGGATAATAAGATTTCTTTAAAATAACAGTTTACGTATTCTGCGTGAAAAAGGTTTCTATAAAATAGGCACACCGATTTCTTTCAGCAACTCAACAGGAACGTGTCAGTGCAATACAAAAACAGCAATATCCTACGTTTAAGAAGCTTCATCAACCCTCTTACAGTAAACGTTTGGACCCCAAGTATATATTATCTTGTAGAATTTATGTTAATTAACCGTTATTATAATCTGAAACTTTACTATTAATTCTTCTTTCCATAGTCGTCATCTGAATACAAATTAGTTGTGGATCATTGAAGCCGAAAGCTAACCGTCATTAAAAGTGCACCGGCAACTATTTGAACCACCTTAAGTAGATTGATTACAATGTGTAGCCTCCGACTACGTTATTTAAATTTGAATTTCAGCTTATGCTATTTTAAATACTCGCAAGTGGCGGAATTTCTGCGGATAAGTAGTGCCTTCTATTAAATTTCAAGTGTTAGTGAAAGATTATTTTAATTTAAGAATTTCTCATTTTTATTAAGACTTTCTCATTTTGCTTCAAACTAGAACGATATCCCGATTGTCAGCTTAATAGGATCTGAAAGAAATTGATTTAAGTTTCTGCACAACTAGAACCCTGCATCTTGCGCTCAACTCTCTCACAAGCAATACCTGGAGACGTTGCAACCTTTAGACTGCCGCCCCCCAAGACTCCAAGCATTTACAGCACCAACAAACCTAACAGAATGATTTGGGAATATTTCAGAGACAATGCGTGAATCAGTTAAATTATCCAGAAATCTACAATCTGTACTCCAACCTGTAATCTGACCTTTGTGGAAAGAGTTTTAATGAGATAACGGCCTAAAGAGAGCAGTTGCGGAACATTTGTAGAATAAACCTTCGTATTATATGGTTTTAGGGGCATAAATGTGTTCGTTAAATAATGCGAAAAGCGTATCGAGATAAAAGGAGATCGTACGTAAAAAATCATCTAACGAAATTTAAAATTTTCTCTGTTTCTTTTAGTAGTATAACAGGCTGGAAACTTCTTCTGGATCCAGCTACGTACCATATGTCTCTTACTTGTCTAATTTATGGTTTTCTCGTATGGTGTAGCAAATGGTATTTTAGGAACTTTCAAGTAAAATACCACAGAATGTTAATGTAACTATTAAATCATATAACACTTAGTGGTCATGTATCATTTAACAGTTCGCTCGCGTAACTCATGTGACAATTCCTAACAAATTTTAAGCATTTTCTACGCAATTACGCTTTGTGTAAAAGTAATAAAAATGTTCAGTGTTAAACCATTAAATTTCAAGTGTTATCTTAGGTTTTAAGGAAATAGTTTACAAAATTTCACTCATTAATTTGACTAAATTGCATTCCTTCAAACATAGTTAAATTCTACGCATTCATATAATTAATCATAATAGTACTAGTAAAACGAGTAACATAAACTAATAAAAGCAAACGAGCGCAAAACTTAAGAAGCTTGTGTTTACTAAATCATATACTGAACAATAAAACAAGGTAAAATTAAGTATAAACGAGTATATAAACGCAGTGGAACGGAAATAAAAAGTGAAATATTTTGTTTCAAATTTCAGTAACACCGACGTTTGGCAGAGGCGGCATATAGAAAATGACTTCTTTTGCATTATCAAGTTGATATAGGTATACCTGTAAAAGAATTATAATAACTGGACAATGATAGCCCACCATTACACGTTTTTATTAAGATTCCAAAAATACTGCATTGTTATTCAAATCATTCCAAAGTTCCTACTTTTCCAGAAGTAAATGTTACTGAATACTCGAACAACATACATGCGAAATATTTTCTCTCCTGAGTTTTAAAAATGGAACTAAAACAGGAAAATATGTAAAGAGTGAAATATATGGCAGAAAGCACGTTTATGTATCGTTAATGTTTCGGAACACCCTTTCCCGCTCTCCCCAACACTTTTCATGCATTAATCCTACAGGAATATATCAAAAGTTTCTCTTTCTCTCTCCGCTGCCTCTACTTTACCGAATATAAAAAACATAAACACTAAAAGGAAATTCTGGACTCGAAATTTTTATTGAAGTAAAACCCCTATTTATACCAGAGACTCGGTCGGCTGATTTTGTTTCTTTCTTGTTTTTTGAGGCATTCAAAACAGTCAACATTATACACTGCAGAGTCTTGTAACAACCAGAGAGGATTTGGAAACGCTTTTCACTTCCTTAAAAAGCCTTAAAAAGAAATCAAGCAAAAACAAAAAGAGAAAAAAAATGACTGACTTTCAACCTCAGATCTCTAAAATGCAGAGAGGCGTTTTTTTAAATCATGTTTTTAAGAAAATATATTTCGCGGGCTATCCCTGTTTTCACTAAGAAATCTTATTTTATTAAGTGTAAAAAAGTACTAATTTCATTTTTGAAAAAAGGTATCAGACATATACGCATATTTTTCTGACAACATGACTATTTATATTTGCTTAAAATAAGAACAAATTCAACCTGTAATTAACGCTGTTGTCATAGAAACTCTCTGTGAAATTTCGGAATAAATGTTTATAATGTCCCATTCTTCGAAGAACAAAATTAATAAGTAGGAAAGCAGAGACTGCCAAAAGAATGCATCTGTTTCTTGAAATGTGATTCGGGACAGTTTATCATGAGCAATCATGGAACAACATAATCCTGAAAATGAATTTTGCCTTAGCCGACAGGATTTTTTTAATTAAAAACAAAACATGCATAGCATAAATATATTACTATTGTGAAATGAAAATAAGGTAAATTCATTGAAAATGAACTGTCGTATTGAAAAGTGGGATCTTTTTGACTTGCAGAAAGCACAACGTAATTGGAGAAGTGCTCGTTTGCTAGGCGTACCTCACGAAAGACGCATGTTCTAGAACAGCTGTTCCATTATTTAAGAGCAATTGCTTGTATTTACTCGTGTTGTTTTGAGTTATTAAAAACTATTACTCCCAAACCGTTTTGGATTATTAAAAGCATTCTTCAATAATTGTGCATATTTTACTGCACCCAGCATATTGTTAAGAAATATAATTCTACGTGTATTCTTCAACTTTCACTTTAAAAGAAAACGGATTTATTTAAAGCCTCTTCAAAATTAACGTATAATGCTAGAAATAAAAATTTAAAATAAAATTAATATTGTAATATAATAATTAAATCTAATTATTAATGAAAATAAATATTATAATATAATGGTAATTATTATACGGTACTTCAGAATTAGTGTAATAATAATGTAATAGTTAATTGTAAATATTTTTCTCAAAGAGCATCTTTACCAGAGAAAAATTACTTGACGGTTTCTGTGCAATCTCTACTTTTCTCTGCAAAATAGCTTGAAATTATAAAATTGTGTTATCTGTAAACCTCCCTCACGTTTCGGTTAAAAACTTATAATATAAAATGTTGCGATCTTTGTATCTCATTATCGGAAGTAAGTAGTAAGTAATTAATGAATAAATAAGAGTATGTTATGCAAATTGTTGTATCATAGTATTTCAAAATGTTGACAAAGTTGTTCCAATTAATAGATTATTTATTAATTTTAGCTCTCGAATTCTAAAAGCAAGAAAATGCTTCAATTAAGTAATGCACTGAGTTTTAACCGGTTTATTGATATTTAAATAACTGCTTCTTCAATTTATATTTTAGTTGAAAAAATGTGCGTATTTTTCAATAAAACTGTTTTTCATTCATACAAGAAACAAATGTTGTTACTTACAAGTAATTTCCTAAATCACGTTAATTAGATCAGAATTTTAAGTCTAATCATATACACTATGTTAATTGTTTAAGCAATTACACAGTCCAGTCACATTAATGTGACCATCTGTCAAAAGCCAGAATAACCACCTTTCGCAGAGCGGACTGCAGCGAGACGTGCAGGAAGAGAGTCACATAGGTCCCTGAAGGTGTTCTCTGGGATGTTGAGCCATGCCGACTCTAATGCCGTGGCCAGCTGCGCTAGATTACGCGGTTGAGGATCCATGGCGCGAACAACTCGATCGAGATGGTCCCACAGATGCTCGATTGGGTTTAAGTCAGGTGAGTTTGCTGGCCAGGGGAGGACGGTAAACTCATCCTGGTGCTCTTCGAACCACGCACGTACACTGGCAGCTGTATGGCACCTCGCATTGTCCTGCTGGAAGATGCCATCATCCTGAGGAAAAACAATGCGCATGTAGGGGTGAACATGGTCCGCAAGGACAGATGCGTACTTGTATTGATCCATTGTGCCTTCCACAATGATCAGTGAACCTAGAGAATGCCAGGAAAACATTCCCCAGACCATAATGCTCCCGCCTCCAGCTTGGACCGTTCCGGCAATGGTTGCAGGGTGGTTCCTTTCAGAGGTTTCACGCCTTATACGCCAACGTCCATCTGTCCGATGGAGCATAAAACGCGATTCATCCGAAAACGCAACCTGTCGCCACTCAGTGGACGTCCAGCTGCTGTACTGGCGTGCAAATTCTAGCCTTCGCCGTCGATGAACAGCAGTCAGCATAGGTGCACGAACCAGGCGTCTGCTTCGGAGGCCCAGACGCAGCAATGTTCGCTGAATAGTACTTTGGGAGACACTTTTGGTAGCCCCTTGGTTCATTTTGGTGGTCAGTTGCTCAACGGTAGCCCGTCTATCTGCCCGAACGCATCTCCGCAACCGTCGTTCGCCTCTGTCATCTATGGCCCGTGGTGCACCACATTTGCCACGTCGCTGATTTTGGACAGTCCCATTTTGCCATGCACGGTACACTTTTACCACGGCGGCACGCGAACAGTTCACAAACTCAGCCGTTTCGGAAATGCTTCCACCCTTGGCCCGAAAGCCAATGATCATGCCCTTTTGGAAGTCGGATAAATCGCTTCGTTTCTGCATTACGCCAACGATTGAAATGTTTTCCGAAGCCCTCACACACCCTTTATATACGCTCAACTGCACTGTGCTGCCACCTGCCTTCTGTGATTGGTTATTTAACTCTGACATGGAAAGTACGTGGTGGTCACATTAATGTGACTGGACTGTGTATAACAAGATGCACTTTCCTATGTAAACCCGGCCAAAAACAATTTGTCTTACATAATGTTCTTGACAAAATTATAATCACCGTAGATGACCTGTGATATGTCAGTAATTATAAATGATTAATATTATGTCCATAACAAAATAATTTTTGACCTCTTCTTCTGTAGATTACTTACAGATGATTATTTCGAAATGTATATTCAAGATTCTACTTAAAACTTTATTCATATTTTAAAATTATGATAGATATACCACAAATGATTTATTTCTTTAAAATAATTCAAAAGTTTTCGAAATTCGTTTAAAGAAGATACTTGTGACTAGGAAAAGTTAATGCTGTTAATTATAGCCCAGTAATTGGATTTAAAGGAAAAACTGTATAAAACAGCTCAATTAAATGTCGAATATATATGTATCTCATAGTCTTGCCATGAATAACTAATTACACATTTCACCTAACCAGTGAAATGAGGTCAACAGCTAGAGTTGTTGAAAACTCGAACTGGAATTTTTTCTAAATTCCAATAAGTTTCAGGAAAAGAAAGGAAAACGTTAACGGCTAAAGAAACTGCCAATATTTTAAAAGAAGTTCAATAATGTTTTTGCTCCAGCCTTCTATTATGTTTTATTTGAGAAAATGGTAAATTTGTCCAAGTCATATATATGATTACGAAACTTAATAAAAATGCATCTATTCTTATTTTAAGTAGTTAAAGCAAAGCTTATAGTATTTTGGTTAGGAATTTAATATGTTTGGAATCTGAGCACAGCGTTATATACTAGAAGGAAGTTCTTTTACCGTGCTTACCGCTTCATACAAATCTATTTAATAGTTTCTTAGTTTTATTCAAATTTGTTAAAGTTTCTAAGTTAAGATATTGACATGATGAAGTAATGAAAACAGAAATGTTTTCACGAAAACCCATAAAAATAATTCTTTTGATTGTCCTGATGTAAATAGAATTACTTTAATAGGCGTTATGCAACATATCTTTAATTATACACAGTCCAGTCACATTAATGTGACCATCTGTCAAAAGCCAGAATAACCACCTTTCGCAGAGCGGACTGCTGCGAGACGTGCAGGAAGAGAGTCACATAGGTCCCTGAAGATGTTCTCTGGGATGTTGAGCCATGCCGACTCTAATGCCGTGGCCAGCTGCGCTAGATTACGCGGTTGAGGATCCATTGCGCGAACAACTCGATCGAGATGGTTTCACAGATGTTCGATTGGGTTTAAGTCAGGTGAGTTTGCTGGCCAGGGGAGGACGGTAAACTCATCCTGGTGCTCTTCGAACCACGCACGTACACTGGCAGCTGTATGGCACCTCGCATTGTCCTGCTGGAAGATGCCATCATCCTGAGGAAAAACAATGCGCATGTAGGGGTGAACATGGTCCGCAAGGACAGATGCGTACTTGTATTGATCCATTGTGCCTTCCACAATGATCAGTGAACCTAGAGAATGCCAGGAAAACATTCCCCAGACCATAATGCTCCCGCCTCCAGCTTGGACCGTTCCGGCAATGGTTGCAGGGTGGTTCCTTTCAGAGGTTTCACGCCTTATACGCCAACGTCCATCTGTCCGATGGAGCATAAAACGCGATTCATCCGAAAACGCAACCTGTCGCCACTCAGTGGACGTCCAGCTGCTGTACTGGCGTGCAAATTCTAGCCTTCGCCGTCGATGAACAGCAGTCAGCATAGGTGCACGAACCAGGCGTCTGCTTCGGAGGCCCAGACGCAGCAATGTTCGCTGAATAGTACTTTGGGAGACACTTTTGGTAGCCCCTTGGTTCATTTTGGTGGTCAGTTGCTCAACGGTAGCCCGTCTATCTGCCCGAACGCATCTCCGCAACCGTCGTTCGCCTCTGTCATCTATGGCCCGTGGTGCACCACATTTGCCACGTCGCTGATTTTGGACAGTCCCATTTTGCCATGCACGGTACACTTTTACCACGGCGGCACGCGAACAGTTCACAAACTCAGCCGTTTCGGAAATGCTTCCACCCTTGGCCCGAAAGCCAATGATCATGCCCTTTTGGAAGTCGGATAAATCGCTTCGTTTCTGCATTACGCCAACGATTGAAATGTTTTCCGAAGCCCTCACACACCCTTTATATACGCTCAACTGCACTGTGCTGCCACCTGCCTTCTGTGATTGGTTATTTAACTCTGACATGGAAAGTACGTGGTGGTCACATTAATGTGACTGGACTGTGTAGTATAAGGTATTTCTCCTATCATCTTCGCGTGCCTTCATAGTTTAGTGGTCAGCACGCTCGACGCGTAACCAAGAGGTCCGTGGCTCGATTCCAAGCGAAGGCGTTGCTCATTTTTCATGTCTCCTGCTTCGAAATAACCTAATAGCTCTACAATAGTATATTACTTAATCAATTCGGTAGCATTTTAATCTATTATTCTAATGCTGATACCGTGTGATTTCTTCAGTTACAATGCATTTTTTGAGGTTTCATTTTATAATTTCATTTTATATATTTTGAATTTGGATTAAGAAATGTATTATTTTATGTTTATGACAATCTTTTAGGGTATTTAGTGTCTTCTTGCTTATCAAAACTTCTGTATTAATATCAATATTTCCATATAGAACAAAAGCTATTATTGAATTCTTAATAATAGTCTAAAATGAAATATTGCAGGTTCAGAAGTGTTTCTTCAACAGCAAATTAAGAAAATCAAGGAATTTTGAAATTTCTTATTTAATACTCTTATAATTCCACTTATCTTGATAAAAAAATAGCAGCTTAATTCCCTAAGAAATTCAAATTTAAGTTATGTTTAATACTTTGAGAATTAAGTGTAATGCGTAAAGCGTAGCTTCTGTACTCAGAATAAAAACTTATTTTAGTTATTGTTTCAAATTATATACTTTATACATTAAATGGTATCTAAACGAATATTCCATAGTGGTGCTAAAAGCTATGTTTATTTATTGAAGGATATTACGAAATTTGAAAAAGGACTGAATTTAGAATTGAATCGGAGGATGTAAGAACGGGCTATGTGATAAAAGTTAAATTTTACAAGAGCATCACCAAATTAAGCCATATTCCCAAGAATGTCAGAAATGCTAAACAAACGCTGAATTACATGTATAGCTACATCGATCTCATAATTTTTGCTGTTGACTTTTCACTTTCTTATGAGAAATAGGCTATTTTTTTCTTTTTTCATTTTTTCGTTGCCCCTCTACAAAAAAGTAACTTTAGTTACATAGCTCCTTTTAACGTCTTACGATTCACTTCTTGTATGACGTTCTAAATAATTAATTAAAATTTTTTAATAGTTCTAATGGTATGGTGTAGAGACATTAGGTTATTTCGAAGCAGGAAACCTGAAAAATGAGCAATGCCCTCGCCGGGACTCGAACCACGGACTCTCGAATACGCGCCGAGTGTGCTGACCACTACACCAAGAAGTCGGGAGAAATACCTTATATACTCCTCCTTTTAAAGGGCTACTGGGGATTAGGGACCCAACAGCCAAAACCTGGTGGTCGAGAATCATCATCCATCGCCTTTTTTTAGTTCGGGCGCCACTGTAGTGTCATTAGGATTTTTTTTTTTGAAGCGGAAGGCATGAAAAATGAGCAATACCCTCCCCGAGACTCGAACCACGGACTTCTCGAATACTCGCCAAGTGTGCTAACCACTACACCATGAAGGCATGCTAAGAAGGCCGGAGAACTACCTTATGATATTGAACTCTAAATAAAGTAACACATACGAGTCACAACCAGGATATGACTATTCTTTTATTTTCATAATAGCTCTAGAACGTTTCGTATTAGCTTTCTAGTACATGTAGCATCAAATCTAGCACTTTTTTCTTCCAGAAATAAAAATAAAATAAGAGAGTTAGAATTTATATGTCATAAATTTAATCTTCAGTTTAAATGTAGTAGAAGATGGTATTTAACAAAGTTAACTAATTAACTCTTAACTACGCAACAATTTTTTAACGTACAGTTTTTTTGTTCTTAATGTTAACTTCACCTAAAGTAACAAATTTAAATTTATTTCATCAGCAGGACGAAAATGAAAGTCATTACGGAATATTTTGTAAAATATTAAACATTTACAAATAACACGAAATGTAGACGTAAGAGATTAGATAAGCACTTCTGAAATAGATTTAGATTTAAGTTGTAGAGACATTAGTTTAATTACAAACAGGAGAGATGAAAAATATGCATTGCCTTCGCCGGGGATCGAACCACGGACCTCTGAAATACCGGTTCAGTGTGCTGACCATTACACCACGAAGGCACGCTAAGAATGTGGGAGATATACCTTATAAAGTGAAGTTCCAGAAAACTCAGCAAGACTGTTAAAGGAAAATACTTGTCGACCTATAATCGAATTCTTAACCATATTTTCAAAAGAATGAATTTCAAAGAATTTATGGCAAAAGGTTTAGCAATGTCGAATTCTAAAGTGCGGAAAGACAAGTCTTTTATTCTGCGAAGTTATTGACAAAAAAGCTATGTGTTGAGGGCCGTAGTAGTGCTGCAAAGGTCAAGAACGCGTTGATTTTGGAAATAAAAGTTTAAAATGAACATTTCTGCAAGAGAAAAATATTCCCTTACTTAACAATACTAATTAAAACTCCACTGCTTATCCTTCATTATTCAGCAATATTTAAAAAATAAATATTGAACAATGATAATAAATAAGAAAAAATACTGAATTTACTTGAAATTTTTTTCAAGAATGACTCCTTTGGATAAAAGAAAAACTGAGCATAAAATTTTGCCTTTTTTTAAAAGTTTATTTGTTTGGCAAAAATTTGCTAAAAATATTGAACAAATATTTCCAGTGTTTCTCTTGTATGTAAAAATGTATGTAGTTACTTTATTAAGTAGATGAAATACCTATATATAAATTACATGTGAAACAATTAAAAAGCCTACATGTAAATATAAAAAATTTGGTAATTAAAGTAGCTAAGTGACTACTTATTTAATATTTTCATAGATGATGACTTCTGTAATCTGAATGTTAGAGTTTTTGTTTTAGTATTCGATAGCAAGATGTTAACTTAGCATTTTTAATTTGCGTTTAGCTTTGACAACACGGAAAGTAGTTATCGAAAACGTCATAAAGTAAGTAAAATTAAAGCAAATATAAAGTTACAGTTTTTTCCCAGATCTATTGCCTTTCTCTTGTAAACTTTAGTAAGAAATATTTTTTCTGACTCTCCACCAGGTTTATAACAGATTAGACGCTGAATTCTCTTACATTAGTTTTGTACCTTATTTATAGGATTTACAAAATGACTCTAGCCAGGTCATTACAATTTATTGCATTCTCTTATCAAAAATACCTTTACATTTGTTGTTAGGCCTTTAAGTCTACTTGGTTGACTTAAATTGCAATTTTATAGTATTTAACAGGAGAATCGTAGCATAAAGGAAGCTCTTTAGCAGATATGCATATTACGGGAGAATTCTGGAAGTTATAAGATGCATATAAACAAGATTGTAACTTATCCTAAAGTATCTTGGCGGTTACAAGATATTTCGGGAATGAAGGCAAATACTCGACCTTTTTCTCAGAGAGTTATTAATAAAGGTATCCTTCCTTAAAGCAGATTTACTATTTAAGATCGTAGCTAAATGAACTTTACTTGGATGGCTAGATCTTTACTTCAGCTGTGAAGCGAATACTAGCTAAGTTCAAACGGTATCAATCACAAGAGGTAGGCAGGGTGAAAGGATCATTTTATTCAACTCAAGAAGGAATTTACAGATGGCTTTCCTGGTGCTTACAAACTTAGCCACTTTAGCTTACTTTTTGGCTGCAACTCAAAATAGAACTATAAAATGAAAACTAAGTTAAATAATCACCCGAAGCTGTACAGAGGTAATTAACGCAAGTTGGCTTTTGGTTCTACCACCGACGTATGCAAACAGGCAACTAATATGCACGGCCGTAATATGCAAGTTGCTTCACTGAGTTTAGCTTGTTATTAAAAGCTTAACTCAGCGAAACAAGGTGGGAGAATGGTAGAACACGCTCTGCCTGAACTCGGACACGAACTTAAATATTATCTTTCTACACTACTTTGCGTATCGTTCAAAACTGAAATATCATTCTGCCAGGAAATGGAAATGAGGAAAGACAGAAAAGATAAGTAACTGAACAAATTTTGTTGCAATTTAAATGCTTCCTTACATATATATCCTGCTTTCCCACTGTCATTTAATCTATCAGCCGAACTTTTAAAATGACACTTAAATTATTATGCTATATTAGACGGGGATTTGAACCCATGAACTTTGCTACAGAAATGGAAATTAGATTACTGCCTACGGGGTTGTTTTATGCTACTCTGAGTAATATTCCAATTAATATTATTTAACATAGTTATTCAGTTTCAATTCTGGTATTTTGAGAAGGGAATTGAATTCCAGCTACTTAATACTACCATAGTATTGCAATAAAGCAAAAAAATTAATAAGATTTGTAAACAAATATAATTTTTCTAAGATGTGAATCACTACTAAAATCTTTTGTTGAAGCAAACACTGCTTAGCTGCAACTCGAATATTCTTCATTTACGCAGATTTCTCATGTCCGAAACCGCAGTCTGCCAAGTATGTGCAAATTATTTGGAAGTATTTGACCATGTGCAGTGGAAACAGCTGATCGGCTATTGATTATAAATTGCATGGTACTTTAACGTAAAGCAAAAGAATGGCTCCAAACTTAGGATAGACTTTAACTAAGATGTTTATTACTTTAAAATATGCATCTTCTTTTTTGAAGACGTAATATTTTTTGAAAATTTAATTCAAACTTAAAGGAAAAGTGATACGCTATTCAACTCCCTATTAAACTTGATAGATTTTCTAACACAAATAAACCGCAGTTTAATTAAATTTCAAAGGAAACGCAAGTCGTTATTAAAATTCTGTCTAGACAAAGCTTGTTTTAAACTCGTGATGTTAAAACACTACGAAATGGTAGATTCTGTTACTAACGCGATATCTGTGACCATTTCAAGGAATGCCATTGCTAGTGAATGAAAAACCAAGTTTCACAATATATCCAAAGTACTTCATTTGTATCTGAAACCTGGTAGAGTTACATATTAACCGAAAGGTACACATGAACGTTCTTCTGCGACTAGGTTTCTACCTAGTCATAAAAGGTTCTGCCTCTAGAAATTAATCAAATTTAAATTCAATTAAATTATATTTTAAAGAGCGACCTGAAACGAGTTCCAGTTTATTTAAGACTTGCACTGTCATTAATTGTCAGTTCACATATGGAGGTGAAACTTCTTTAACCAATTTCAAAGTCGTTGGTGCAAACTGAACCTCAGTTTTTTTTATCTAAATCAAGCCTAAACATAGGAGAATATTGTTCCTAAGCGACGAGTAGGAATAACTGAGAATTTTTCACCTAACTGTTCCTTTTCTTAGGCTTTTAAATAATTTATATATTCTGCAAGGGGAACATGTGTAAGAGTAATGCAATAACAAGAAGTTAATAAAACAAATCTGAAAGGTTTTAGATTTTAATGGTTGGCTGAAAGGTTTTGTTAAATTTTTTTACTCACTCCTTTGTACTAACCCATTTCTTTTTGTTTTTTTTTCAATACATTATTAAGCATCATTTTCTTCGCACTTACGCGGTATACAATTCAAGAGCAAAATTAGGAACAAATTAAAAGCATTATAGCAATATCTGTTAAGAATTCCCGATGCAACGTTAAGTTTTGGCATATATTTTCCGTCTGTTTTCAGTCTCTTCTCAGTTTATCATATCAATGTTCAGTTTCCTTACGAAGATAGTTTTAAAAACGTTTTTTAGTCATTTTGTTATTAACGTTTGTGTGTTTACTTTATTTATTAAATATCACATTCTTGGCGCTTACGCTACATAAAATTCGATTCAATAGCAATATCACAAAATATTTTAAAACACAATATCTTTAGCACTTACGATAGAAAGTCTCGCGTGCTAGAGATTAAAATCTTTTTTCCGTATAGTGTTGCCGTTGCTCGCTCTGAAATCGTTGAGTTTCTTAATTAAAGATTCGTTTTTAGAAAATATGAAACAGGTAATAAATTAAATTCGAAATAAAAATTCGAGCTTCCAGGTCCCCATGTTCGGATAGAGGACTATGTTATTCAAAATTGGATGGCTCTAGATACCCTTTTTCCCCAATGTGAGAAACGTGCGTGTATTCAAGCAGATTCTTCATTATTTAATTTCTTTAAATATGATACAGGGCGATAATATTTGGAAGCAACAATTGAAAACAGGGCGATAATATTTGGAGGCAACAATTGAAAACAGGGCGATAATATTGGAGGCGCCGTTTATAGTAATACAACGCAAAATGCCATTTCGAGACTAATATCCCATTTGGGACTAACGTCCCGTCTGAGATAAAAATTTTATAATCTCAGAGAAAATCAGATTAGCTAAACTATAGAAATCCATTCAAACTGCCAAATATCATTACCACAATCTCAAATTAAAGATCTGTCTATTTATGAATTGTTTATTCCGCAATAGGTATTTTTACCTTTTAGCAATTAAAAGAGATCTTAGCTGAAGTGATAAAGGTTTTAGGTAAAGGATTTTTTCAGTGGTGATGAAATCGTATGTAAATTGAAATAAAATATTTTCAAGCAAATGCTTATCGTGTTATATTTTCATGAAATATATTCAAACATTTTATACTAAATTATTATCAAGGAACGATTAAAGAAAAACAGAATAAAATAAAAACAAGGAAAATACGAAATTACGTATTATACTTAAAATTAGTATGCATTTCTTACAATTATGGTGTCGAAACATCCTTAGCGAAGTCTGTTCAATATTTTGGAACTTCGTTATATTACGGTACCATGGCACTCGCTTTAGCAAATATTGCCATTACACGAAACGTAAAATTGCAAGTGATCTATCATGCATCTCGAGCATTATCAATTTCGAAGGTTATCATTCAGTAAAACATAAGATATTTTTCTTTAGAATTTCATAAGTCTGTAATGCAATGAATCAGTACTCTGAACGATATAATAAAAACAGTTTCTTAATATTTTTATACATATTTTAATTTTAATATTATGTCTAATTGATATAACTTAAAATGCATGATTACGATTAATAAAAGATAGCTCTATCGCTATATGTTATATACGTATAGAGAAACTTTGAATTTTTATCGTTTTCATATCAGTTTTAATTTTACTTGACATTTGTTGTAAAGTTTGATTTTTAGCTCTAGGCTTTTGTTAAAATATGTTTGCTTTTTCCATAGAACAACCAAAATAGATATTTTGCTCTAATTAATAAACAATAAAGAACAATTTAATTTATGCCGTCTTTAGACATTTTTGTTTGCGAATTAACAAAATGCGATTTCATGTTATCATAACCAGTGCTTGTAACATTTTTTTAATACACAAGAAGTGATTTGCATTAAAATAAAACATTTTTTAGCATTCTTTTTTTTAGTATTTTTTAGCATTCTTGTATTCTTTTTCGAATTACTGAAGAAAGAATCAAAATTAATTCATTTTGTTTTTGCCAGAAGAAAAATCATAATCCCAAGAGAAATTCATTGCAATTAAAAGTCACCAAAAGCAGTGTTTATGTTTTCTTTCTTTGCAGTCTTCAGACGGGGTGGAAAGTGCAATATTTCATTTTGATTTATTACCACCTATTGTATTGATTTCATTCAGCGGTTCTTTACCGTGCTATGTTTTAATTAATTTATTAAAAAACGAAGCTCTCTCTGCAAAAGGAACTATAGCATTAAAATTAATTATTTTTTTCTGATGCGGACGAATTGAAACAAAATACGAAGCCAGCATCATTTTCGTCGCTGTTTGTGGGCTATTGTTTACTTCGTTTAAGTAAAAAAGTGCTGAGCAATAATTTCAAACTCTTTTCGTTACGTATTGGGAGTAATTATTTTATGTAGACGGTGTGCCAGACAAAATGGAAAACAAATAATTAAGCACCTTAGATGATTAAAGTTTCCTTCATAATCTTCAATAACAAATGGTGTTTACATACGAAAGAAAGGGTGGCATAATCAACTCCAACAAGAGCTTGCTGCAGTCATTGAATATCAGCGTAAATAAAAATTTTCAGTTTTTAAGAGATGACTCAATAACAAATATTTATTCATACTGAAATCATAATTAGCTTTCGCAAGGAAAATGTTCTTCAATTTTGGAAAGAATGCGTTTTTAAAATTACAAAGAATGCATCCTGAATGCGAAGTTTTCAAATAATACTTTGTGAGGAACACTGAAACTTTTGTGCATATATATGCACAAGTGCTTCAGTATCTGCGTAAAGAAAGCTGAGGTTCTGTTCCTTTGACTGGTGACTCTATACTTGTATCTCCAGTTATAAAGACATTAAATTAAAATAGAAAATGTTTCGAAATATATTCAGGATTGTGAATGGAAGATTTCGTAAGATAATATATAAGCACAAATGTTTCAGTATCTGCGTGAAGAAAGCTGAGGTTCTATTCCTTTTACTGGTGACTCTATACTTGTATCTCCAGTTATAAAGACATTAAATTAAAATAGAAAATGTTTCGAAATATATTCAGGATTGTGAATGGAAGATTTCGTAAGATAATATATAAGCACAAATGTTTCAGTATCTGCGTGAAGAAAACTGAGGTTCTATTCCTTTGACTGGTGACTCTATACTTGTATCTCCAGTTATAAAGACATTAAATTAAAATAGAAAATGTTTTGAAATATATTCAGGATTGTGAATGGAAGACTTCGTAAGATAAAATGGGACTCTTCCACTGTTTTCATTGAGGAGAAAATAATAAATACATTTATCAGGTTTTATGATCTGAGTATAAAAAATGCCATCCTGTTAAGTCGCAGATATGTACAAGAACAACTAGTAGATAGATATAAGAACTCGGATATATATATATATATATATATTTACTGACTTGGATTAACAGTATAATTCATAACGTTTGAAAAATAAGCTGTGCCATAAATTCTAGAGGAGAACAGCATGTTATTTAGGAAATAAATTTTATTATATTTATAGAAAATGCAGAGCAGCATATCTCTGTTACTTCCAGTACTTACAAATACATTTAGGAAACTTTTACAATTATTATAAGAAAATGTGTAATTTCTATAAGGCAAACATTGGTCAAGATAATTATTGTTAGATGAGAGAACCTATTCAGGGGCCGTAACCACAGAGAACAACAAAATATTTACTTCGGTAAGAAATAAAAAATAGAATATCAGTTCGAAGAACATTCCTGGTGTTAATAGAAAAAATGACGAGCATTTCTCTGTAGATGTTCGTAAGCACAATAAATTAATCAGTATACTTGTTCTCAGAAACGAGATCTTATATAACTGGTATTCCAGAAAGAAATGACATTAAGTAAACTCGTAACATTATTTACATAAGAAACAAGTCGTAATATTATTTACAGAAGTTTAAACTAAGAAAGATTTCTACTGCAATTTCTACTACTGAAGAATTTTTATTTTAAAGTAATAAAAATTCATGAGAATATTAATAACGTATATTTAGTTTTTAAATTTTTCAAATATGTGCTACAAAAAAAAAATCTACCTCAAATTATTTTAACTTATTTATTGACCGACTCTTGAAGGCAAGTCAAAAATAACGTTGAAAATTCCAAATTTTGAAATTAAATATATCGATAGATTTTTAAATGAATTAAAAGTTTTGTGTTTTATTTTTTATGATGAGCATAAAATATTCCTAAATATAACTGGAAAAACCAGAGGAAGGTATAAAAAATTGAATTTGGTCATTTTCACAAAATTTGTAGAATTTATGTTAGCTAACTAGTTATGAATTTAACCTTTACTTCTTCATTCTTCACCAGAAGGAAAATTAATTGTTTTGTATTTAAGCCAAGAGCTTAAATATCAGAGAGTTAGAGAGCTTCTGGCGACCTCTAGTTGCATTAACGTACTAAAGCTTTTTATTTCAGGTATTCATTTAGTCATCTTGGCAGCCGACGTTTAAATAAGTGGCATTAACTACCCTAGTAAGCTTAACTAGTCTAATTTGTGTGTAGTCTCAGACTACTTTACTTGAATTAACTTCATCTTATGTTATTTTAAATACCCGCAAGTAGCGGAGGTTCATGCTGTAGCACAAAAACTGCCTTCTGTTTATTTAAAGAGTTCAATAGAAGGTTATTTTAACATTTCTAAGACAGTTTTCTCCTCTTTTTTAGAAAAGTTTAGCCTAAACTATTTATTAACAGGCCGGCCTGACAGTTACAGAAATTGCAAATTTAACAAAAATTATAGGTAAGCAAAACTCGCGCTTAGCTTGCAGTTACTCAATTTCATAAGTTCAAATTAAGTAAAATGTGTAATATCACATTAACAAGTGTAAATCTTGGCTACGTGCTCGCTTAGCATTCCTGGCTAGCTGAAAACCTACGCCGGCAGGATAAATTGGCACAGTAGGGAAATTAAAGCAGAGTGACAGTCAGCTTATGCTATTAAAATAATCTGATATCTATAAGCTTAACTAAATTAATTTGCATTCTATTTGAAAGTAGAAGTAAAGCAAAAAGAATGATATTAAGGAATTAAATAAAATAAAACACTAAAACGTATACACATATTACAATTGCATGCTACAGAATATGTTTACCTATTTTTAGAATGATTTCGACAAAGAATTAAAAAGGGCAAATGTTCTGAATTCAAAATTTCTGACAACAGCTTATTACTGAAATGAGAAATAGCGTCAGCTACTTTTGAATTTATACGTCTCTGAGAATGTCATAAGCTATGGATTGATGGATATATTTATGTAGTTTCGGAAAATAAGTATTCCTATCCCATAGATAAAAAACGCTATGAAATGTTACGTATTAAAATATCTAAGTGCAAAATAAGCAACATTATTATGTGGAAAGGAAACAACGTCATTCATTACTTCTGCATGGAAAGAAGACTCCAAACCAGTACTCGAAAAAGATATATAATATTTTTGATGTTTCTAAAGTTGAATTGTTAAAAGACAAGTTACGCCAACGTAAAGTCAGTTACAAAGCCTCTTAATATGTCTGTAGAGATGATAAATAAAATAAAATAATAAACCAAGATTTGCAATTTAAAGATACGAAAATTATAATGTTCACCAACTTTTGCCGAAGCATATGGCTCAAAGCAGAAGAACTTGCAGAGCTCTCTATGGAAGCTATTTAGCGGGAGATAAAGACACTTGATGAAGCACAGTTTACCTAAATGACGGCAAAAAATAAGTATATTTATTATCGAAAACGAAGAGAGCTGAGTGGGTTAAAATAAAATCAACGTAGTATCAAGAGAAAGTTTTATTTCCGATATTTACAGAAGAAATTCTATTTCTTTGAGTAGCGACTTTGAAAGAGGAAATATTGTTAAGACAAAGCAGTAAGTCATACTTGGCGAAGTATCACTGCATTCCTTGAACAAATGAAGTCTGATACAGATATTTCATATATGTCTTTTCAGCGCATTCGTACAAAGTCTCCTGATGTTTCACCTGTGAATTATTATACCTCTTGTCTCTCAGAAAGAGATTTTTCTAAGCGCAAATCCACCACAACTGACGGACCCTGGAAATGAGTGGAAAAAGAATGGATGTCAATATGCCTCGAAATTTTACGAATTGCAAAATACATTAACATTAATTCTCAAAGTTCTTCTGCCATGGTAATAATGATGCAGACTTAAAAAAGACAAAAAAAAGACTATGAGACGGAAAGATCGAATATTTGTTAACACACTTTTATTTTTAAATTAAAGGACCCCGAAATCGTTCTAAAAATAATGTAAACAAGCCCCTTACATATATATATGTATATGAAAGATATACCGAAATGCGATAGTTGCTTTAAAAAAATAATTGGAGAACGCAAAATTAACATTCCAAATTTGGTGCTCTCCCCCTAAATTCATCTGTTCTCACAAATTCGAGATCATTCTAAATTGCATAACACTGTTTGAAAAACGTAACTAGAACTAATATTGACCAATCATAGCTTAGAATACTTTCTGCCCCTACGAGGTATAAATACTGAGTCACGAGCATTTCGCTTCCCTTTTTTCCTGACTTCTGCCATGCAAACAACTCTGCGCCGCTCATGCTTCCCTCTCTGAAATGACGTCGTAGCTTTTATCTGTGCGTATACTGATCGTCAAGTTCATGTTTTGTTATTTTCATCTGTACGCCGTCACCATAGGCCACAACAACTGCAAGCTGACTCCTCTTCAATACTCTAGAAATACTACACACACACACTCACACACACACACACACACATATATATATATATATATATATATATATAGCTAGAATGCTAAAGAGATGAAAGAACAGAGTGAAAATGCTAGATGTCTGGTGATTATCTTATTTAGATGTATTAGTCTCATTGGATAATAAATAATACATAAAACAACAGACAAATGTTCAAAAATATCAATGGAAGTTTCACCAGTACAGTACTATCACTGAACAGAAAAGGTTCCATTTGAATATCTTTAGTTCATTACGCTATTGATGCTCAAATTTTAATATTCTTTTAGACAGAAAGACCTTTTGAATTGCATAAATACATATGTTATGTTCGTTATATAAAAGTCACTCTAGAGGGATCAATTTCAAAATGATGCAGAGGAATTCGCTATAAATATGTTGCCATTTAGAGGATTTAAAGTGGAAATAACTAAAAAACTGAAAGAATACTGAAAATTAAAAGTAGAATTTCATTTTATATTTTTCTTACCTTGTATATAAAGAGCGATTTAAAAATATATGTAAAAGTATAAAGGCGCTAAAATAAGAAGATATTGTAACGGACTGGTCCTTCAAAAATGGTTCCCTGAGGTGGTAGAGCTTGTGTTGTTGATCGGTAGGTAAAAGCGTTTTGCTAGAGTAAATCGTCATTCCCTGTGAGAATTTTAGTCTGTGGGACACGAGGTAACTTTCGAACTATCAAGAAACTCAGAGCACTTATTCGTGACGATGAAAATGATTGTGATATTATGATGAAAGTTATTATCTGTATTAAAATGCGAATGACACGAATCAAAGCACCTTCAAATGCATTAAACTGTCAAATATTCCTACTTGACACATGAAAGAGATATTTTTATTAGGGAACCCCCGATAAAACATCAAGCACGTTATACTCACAAACAGTCTAGGGTTTGTCATAATAGTGCCCTGCAGTTATCCACTTTCTTTGGTTTATTTTCATCGTTGTATTTGCAATGAAGCACAGAATGAAGTTCAATTACTTAAGCTAAATTAGCTAAATTAGCTTAGGTAAGCCGGAAAGCTAAATTAAAATTTTAAAATTTGTCCAAGCAAACCGGTACGTAACAGGATTTAGAGATTAAACATTAGTAAAACATTGATTTTAAATTCTTCTCACCACTTTTTGATTCCGAAAATGGTATCTTACTTTATAGTGCGAAGGCACTTAGCAAACATGTAGAATGCAAAATCCCTAGTTCTCAGACTGTTTTCCATTCGATATTTTATAAGATTTTTATTTTTCAAAATGAAATTGATGTGTTATTAATAGATTGAGCTACTTAAAGGTAATATACTTTATTTTTTAATAATTTATACATTACATTATTTCATCTAAAACGTTCCATTTAACTAGTAAAAATTTCAGAGGAAGTTAACTAGCATAATACCGTTTTAGTTCAAATTTCAAAAGTATAATTAATTATTACTAGTTTATGATAGAAATTCTATTAACATTCCCCGAAATCATATGTAATTCTTGCTTGTAATTTTATGAAAGAGATAGTATTACGAGTGACACACCTATTTACATTTCTTTGAGAATACTTATTTCCTCTATACGTTTCTTTCCATTTTTTTTTTCTTTTTTTTTTTTTTTTTTTTTTTAATTTTTTTTTATTTTTTTTTTTTTTTAAACTGGTATCTGAAGGTATGATTATCAGCATTCCTCCAGAAATCACAATTAACAAAAAACAAAAAAAAGTATCCCCATTCCTCCAGATATGTTGATAATTTTAATAACAACAGCTTTTATGTTAGAAGACTAAATCATTTAGATCACGGTTTAAAAGCATTTCTTTATTATTTGTTTATGTTTACACTCTGAAAATTAAGAACCAATCAATTTTCTTTTTATTGCTTCTTTCTGAAGCTTCTTAATGAGTAGTATACTTTTCTATCTCAACTGTAGTTTCGAAACTAATCAAAGGAGCTTAACATCTTCTTGACTTTCTGCGGCTCAGTTGGAGTTAGTCCAATGGCAAAAACTCTGCTAGTATAGAAATAATCCCTGATTTGAGCTTACTGCCATTTTCGAGTTTTTAGCTGCATTCTGCACTTGGGTAGCCAATAATGATTCAGACTAAAGTCAAATAAAACTATATTTTATTTTCTGAAAACTAATGCTTGCAATCTGAGGAATAAAAATTTAAGTTACACATGCTTTAAAAATGAGAAAATGCTTGAAAAAATGAAAATTAAGTAGTTTGAGGTTTACATGTTAAACAAACACTTTTGATTTAATTTTGATGGATTTTGCTTCTGACGCTCAAGTATTCATCGCCGTAAATACTCATATTTATTAATCATTTAAGAAAACTTACAACTGCTAGGAGATAGTTGTTAACAATAAGAGTACTAAGCTGTGTCATTAGGTTCTCGCGACCTTCGGTGTCTGCCCATCAGCGGCGGAGCAGTAAAGTCGCTGAATACTGGTAGTTTGCTCCGAAGTTAGAATCTCGCGAATGACTGACTGCATAAACGCCTTTATGATTTTCTTCATATGCAACTTGTATACAAGCCAGTTTCCCTTAGAAACATCTCCACGAAGACATCCCTTCCTTAGGCAGATAGCCCTCGAGACTTTGTCGTAATCAGATAAATCAAACAAAACCATCTTCAGCGCCTGCACTAGGTTGGTTAAAATCATCATGCACTAATCATTTGGTTTGGAAAACGTAACACGAGGATTTAATTTAAGCTATTCACATTACGAGTTTTTTATTTACTATTCTTAAGCGATTCTTTTAATTTACTATTCATAGCAATAATTTAAAACTGTATCAGGACTTAGTGTTCTGTGCATTTTTTTTGGAAACATTGTAAATTCTGTAAGGGTTCTTATCCTCAAGTTCTAAGTCCTGAACTGGAACAGGGAGCGGAAGGTACGCTATGTTCTGATGTAACTGCTGGGCTGGAGAATAACTGCACGTGAAAGGGATTTGAAATCCTCTTTTATTAAATCACTATTAATAACAAACCTCCCAATTCGGGAGAGATACAGAAAGTAAAAGACCACACTTTGGTCGAACTTAACAATCAAATAAACTTAAATACTAAACCTAAAATAGAAATTAAATTAAACTTTGCTTCGCAGAGCAATTCGCGGAAGTTGGCCTCTACCTAAAAGGGTGCGTAGCAAGATATACTAAATACTACTGCACTTTAATTTATTTTACAATGCAATCACGTAGTAAGCACTATGGCTTATAAATTTTAACTGCTAGCTAGTCAGACGAACGTTGAGCGGCGTGACCGTGATCTGAGTCTGAACTCTCACACACCGAGAGCTTTCTACCTCTGGCTTAAATAGTGCTTGGCTGAACTTCAAAATTAGCATAAGCTAAAAACGCGCGCTTCTTCTGACAGGAAGTTGAAGCAGAGAGGAGATAGAAAAGATTTAAATTAAAATAAACTTGGTTAGTTTAACTAAAACCTTACACGTTCACTAGAAATTAAATTACGGATGAGCTAATTCAGCTCAGCATCGTAACCGACCGACCTTTAGTGGATTCAGATTCAGAACAGAAATAAGCATATTCATAAATCATTATAAATATACAAATGATTTTCTACTTCGCAGTAAAAATCATTTTGTTTACATTTTTCTTTTCAGCAATTCATTGCTTTTACATAATTAATCTATATACAATGCTTAAGCATCTATTTTACAAACATTAAGTAATTTTAAGTCTTTAAGATTTTTTAAATCAATATATTTTACTTTTAATACGAGAACTTATCGCCCACTTGGCGTAAAACTCAACCTCGCTTGAGGTAAAATCGACCCTGCATCTTGCAGTACACTCAAAAATTAACTAAACTTTTGAATACGAAATTCTACTTATCTTATTGTGATCGTCCATCCTTTTCTTGGCCCAATCCTTGAAAGTTGAGTGTGTTGCAGCTTGGTTCAGTCTCCTCGCCTTTGGTTGTTGTTCCCTGGGAGCTTGCTCATCTCTTTTCCTTTTGAAATTCCGTCGTTGTATCCTCGTAAATTTCCCTTGAAGAGGAGGTTGCTCTGCTTGTCGTTTGGTGGACTGGGCCCTTTTCTCCTGGGCCCTTGTTCATTGCTTGTCCTGGTTCCTGCTGTATTCGGGACGTTGATTCTCAGGCTGCAATCGACGTTTCTTGCTTCTCAGGCACCTGTCCGATGATTCCACAGTTCTTTTGGATACATTGGGCTTCCCTTGACCATTCTGCTTTCTTCTCTTGGTACGCTCGTAATTCCGTTCCTAGATTTGTTCACCTGCATCGTGAGACTTTCTTTTTAAACCACATTTTTGGTTCTCATTTCTTTGTTGACGGGGAGCTTTCTTTTTCTGACTTTTCGACTTCGTTGTAGCTGGTTCCTGCTGTTTGTGCTGAAGTATATCTTCCTGGCTAGTCGATTGCCTCGGATCCGGAAACAAATCTTTAAATACAGCCATTTTGCTGCGATTATAGAACGGTTTTATTTGGTCCACATTCGCTTTGAGCATCGTCATTGTGTGCCCGTCATTTCTTTTTAATATAACCACTGCCCCTGTAATTTTTGCAATTATGAAAGGGCCTTCAAAACTCGGAAAGAATTTCCCCACCTTTTCTTCTGGGGCATTTGACAAGTTATGTTTTATTTTTAGAACTTCATCTCCCACATTGTACTTGACCCCTCTTCTTTTTTGGTTATAATATAATTTTTGTTTTCTCTGGGCCGTTTCTATATTACCGGTAGCTTCCCGTATTAAATTCTGTATGTCACTCATTTTAAATTCTTCTGCCCTTTCCTGGACAAAGAAAAGTTTATATAAGGGCGTTAAAATTTTTCTTCCAAGAAACAGTTCAGCGAGTGTTTTTTGTGTAGTATCGTGTTTGGCGGTCCTAAGGGCAAGCGCAAATTCATTTATATGGCTATCCCAGTTAGAGTGATAGTTTTTCACATAACTACGAATTATTTTCACTACATTTCTATTAACACGTTCCGCTATGTTTGACTGCGGACGATACGGGACCATCTTTAGATGACGTATGCCCAGTTTTGCACACATTTCCTCAAAGATATTACTAACAAACTGGGGACCATTATCGGAAATAACTTTTAGGGGCGCCCCGTATTTTAAAATATACTTATTTAGAATTGAATCTACTACAATTTTTGCAGACGCGCGTTTTAACGGAATTAACTCTAACCATTTGCTAAAATGATCCACTATAACTAAAAGATATCGGCTTTTGTTAACTTTACTTCGAAGGTAAGGTCCAAGTAAATCGATGCCTATTATTTGATTTGGGAATTCTGATTTAATACTATTTAGGAACCCGGCCGGGCGGAAATTAACATAATTATTTAATTGACATGTTGGGCACGACTGGACATACGCCCTAGTAAACTTTTGCAGTTCTGGAAAGAAAACTGCCTCGCGAACTCTCTGAACAGTTTTTCTTATACCTAAATGAGCCGAAATGGCACAATCATGCAACTCTTCTAATACATTCAACCTCATGCTAGCTGGGATAACCGGTCTATATTCATGATTCTCATTAGTAGCTTTCGTATAGAATAACAGTCCGTCAATTAATTCGTAATTTTCGGCCCTATTTCTTATCGGCACAATATCCGGATGATTGAAATTCTCAGGGTCGGCCAAATAATTGTATATATTTTTGAACTCCGGATCTTTTTTGAGTTCGGCTATTACTGTTTCACGAGAATCTAATACTTTGGATGTTAACATGGCTATCTTAATTACACTTCCATTTTCATCTAAGTTAATTCTGCTTAAAGCATCTGCCACAACATTTTCCTTTCCCGGCGTATGTTTAATTATTAGGTTATATTCCTGTAATTTGAGAGCCCACCTTATTAATCTGGGTGATAAATTTTTTCCAGAATAGAGTCTAGTGACCGCCGCGTGGTCGGTATATACAGTTACTGGAGAACTTCCAAAGAACACACGAAATTTCTGTACTGATGCTAACACTGCGAGAGTTTCTCTCTCTGTTGCGGAATAGTTTCTTTGGGTTTCATTTAATGTTCGGCTGAAAAAAGCCACGGGCTGACCATTTTGGGAAAGCACTGCACCAATCGCGAAATCTGAAGCGTCCGCTGAAATCTCTAATCCTTTATCCCCTTCTGGAAATTTTAAGACGGGAGCTTGAGTCAATGCGTCTTTCAATTTTTGAAACGCCAAGTTGGCTTCTGCTGACCACGAAAACCTAGCTTTTTTTCTTTTCAACTTTAGCAGTGGCTCAGCTATTTTTGCAAAGTCTTTAATGAAAGCCCGGTAATATGAACACATCCCGAGAAACGACGATAATTTCTTCGCTGTTTTAGGAACAGGATAATTTCTAATGGCTACTATTTTTGACTGATCCGTTTCGATTCCCTTTTGGGAAATTTTAAATCCTAAATAACGTAACTCTTTTGCGGCAAATTTACATTTAGACGCATTTATCTTTAAACCAGCTTCGTTTAACAATGAAAATACTTTTCTTAAATCTTGTAAGTGTTGTTCTAGAGTACTACTCGTAATTATAATATCGTCTAAATATATGAAAGTGCTTTTACCAAGGACTGGTCTTAAGACGATGTCCATACATCTTTGGAACGTTGCCGGCGCGCCGGATAATCCGAACGGCATTCTAAGAAATGCGTACGTACCAGATTTCGTTATGAACGCGGTTTTGTGTACGTCCTCGGGTTTTACCCCAATCTGAAAATAGCCACTCGTGAGATCTAATGTAGTCATGTATTTTGTAGACGAAATATTTCGAATAATTTCTTCAATTATCGGCAACGGATATACAGGATATTTTGTAACTGAATTTAACTTGCGATAATCTATAGCAAAACGCCACCGCTTCGGGTGCGTAATCGGGTAATCATTATTTTTCTTACACAGGACAACGGGGCTAGCATAACTGCTAGAAATTGGCGTGATGATTTTATTCTTTAACATCTCTTTAATATGATGTTCAATTATTTCTTCTTTTGTCCTATCATATCTATATGGCTTTTGCCTAACTGGCTGAGCGTCCCCCGTGTCAATGTCGTGGTTCACCACCTGCGTAAAGCCTGGTACATCACTAAATAAATTCGCAAAGTGACTTACCAGACCTTGGATTTTCTCTTTTTCCTCTGCTTGTAAATGTTCCAAGTCCAGCTGCGGGGGCTTATCATTCTTCGCTTCAATTGGCTTCATATTTAATGTTAGTTCTCCCCCCTTGAAATCAATTTTTGCTTCTGCCAAACTAAAAAAGTCCACACCTAGAATAATACAAGTCTGCAGGTTACGCACAATATAAAACAGGATTCTTACCTGTTCGTTGTTGATACGCACGAACAATGGTACTTTTCCTAAACAGCTACATTTTTCTCCTTGGGCCGCTATGACATCCGTGTCTCTTGCACTAAAAATTCTGTAACGTCGAAAGTGCTTCTTAAAGAATCTTTCCGATACGAAGCTGCTTTGGGCTCCTGTATCCAAGAGGGCTGTCGCCGGTATGTTGTTGATTAGAACTTCAATCTTCGGCAAACTCAAATTCTTAACGACCACGGTGTTTAAATTGATTTTGGAAGGGTTTTGCGCTGCTTCGGACTTCTTCACCTTCCTCGAAGAAATCCCTCTTAGTTTAAATTCTTTTTCTTCTGGTTGCCCTCGGAATCTTTGCTTGTTCTTCTATTAAATTCCCTTCGTTCGCCGCTCGCTTTAGGAGACACATCTTTCTTCGGCCATTGCTTCGCCTTATTCCCGTAACTTTGATTTTGCTTTTGCTGCGGTCTTGGCGAACTCCACTGACTTCTTCGCTCAAATTGGCGTCGTCGTTCGTTGTCGGCTGTTCTTCGGCTTTCAAATTGTACCGCGAGCTCAAATAATCTGTCTAATGTTGTTGGATTTCTTAGTTCGATGAAATCTTGAACTTGGGGCAGTAGCCTAGGAAGTATAACTTGAATAATTTCAGGATCCGGGCGACTTCCATACAAAAGCTTGAAAACTTGAATTTTCCTCAAAATAAAATTAGACAAATCTTCTATTCTTTCTTGGTATCGGCTAAACAGTTCAGCTTCCAATCTGGCTCGATCTCGCACCACGGGAAATGCTTTCACTAGAGAATTCTTGAAATTTTCATACGTGTATGTGGGGCTTCCTGGTTCCCCCAAGAGATTCTTTCCGATGCACTTGAACCAACTTAGCGCTTGGCCCTTCAAAGCGCTGGTAGCAAGAGCGACTTTCTGAAATTCGTGGACTGGATATAGCATGAAGTGGGAGTCTAGCTTTTCCAGGAAATTGATTACGGCTGTCTTGCCGTCAAAACTTGCCGCTGGCTTCATGGCTGCTCGCATGGTTTGTACGATGTAGCCGAATCCTTCTATGCCAGGAGGTGCTATCTCAGGATTCTGGACAGGTACAGCAGGTGTCTCAGGTTCGTCTTCTTGTTGTTGAGGCCATCCTCTTCTTTTTGTGCGGGCGCCACTATCAGGACTTAGCATTCTGTGTGTATTCTTTGAGAACATGGTAAATTCTGTAAAGGGTTCTTATCCTTACGTTCTAAGTCCTGAACTGGAACAGGGAGCGGAAGGTACGCTATGTTCTGATGTAACTGCTGGGCTGGAGAATAACTGCACGTGAAAGGGATTTGAAATCCTCTTTTATTAAATCACTATTAATAACAAACCTCCCAATTCGGGAGAGATACAAAAAGCAAAAGACCACACTTTGGTCGAACTTAACAATCAAATAAATTTAAATACTAAACCTAAAATAGAAATTAAATTAAACTTTGCTTCGCAGAGCAATTCGCGGAAGTTGGCCTCTATCTAAAAGGGTGCGTAGCAAGATATACTAAATACTACCGCACTTTAATTTATTTTACAATGCAATCACGTAGTAAGCACTATGGCTTATAAATTTAAACTGCTAGCTGGTCAGACGAACGTTGAGCGGCGTGACCGTGATCTGAGTCTAAGCTCTCACACACCGAGAGGTTTCTACCTCTGGCTTAAATAGTGCTTGGCTGAACTTCAAAATTAGCATAAGCTAAAAATGCGCGCTTCTTCTGACAGGAGGTTGAAGCAGAGAGGAGATAGAAAAGATTTAAATTAAAATAAACTTGGTTAGTTTAAACCTTACAACTGAATGTTGATTATCCTTACAAAAATAGCTTTAAGTGATGATTATCAAATGATAAATTATACATCAGAAATATTTCATTACTCTTCCATTAGTTTTAAAGATGTCAGACAGAGTTGCGTATTTTAAAGATGTGTAGAATATGAAATTCATGGTGCATCGCACTTATGGGCCGAATGTTACAAACTTTAAGATGGGGATATGCCTTTTTAACGAACAGCGTGCATTGACAAGAGCAAGTTTCAATTACAAAACTTCCGAGGTGTTTAAGGACGAAATCCACAGTAAAGTCTTAATTGAATGAAATATCCTATTACCTGGATGCTTAAAGTTGAGTGGTAGAAACTGTGCACAGCTGTGAAAACAGCACCATTTGTGACAGTTAAGATTTCATATTTTAAATGTTTGTGAATGATAATGTTTCAGAAAAAACAAAAACCAGGTAACCAAGAAAGATCGTGCTGTTTTCGTCATTCATCAAAAACGGCCCAGAAAAATCTTAATACCCATTTTATTCTTCGAAATAATCACCATTGGATTCAATTACATGTTCCCAACGAGACACCTTTGTGGAATCCAAAATTTGTGATACAGATAACGTGACTTCGTCGCGTTTTCGGAACTGTTGTTCTCGCAGGTGGTTCTATCCATAATCAAAATAAGGTAATAATCCGATAGAGCGATCCCCGAGGAATAGGGTGGCAGAGGCAAACTTCTTAGCCCAATATTGATGACCTCTTTTGTCACTTTTGCCGTAATGATGTCTGGTCATGGAGGAGAAGAACTCCTCTTCTGTTGACCAGTGTTGGCTGTTTCTGGTGAAAAGCAGCTGAAATTCTTTGCAGTCGTGACGAGGAGACCTCGCTGTTATGGGTTTTCTACTTTCTAGATATTCATAGTGGACTATCCCAGCGTTGGTCCACCAAACACGCAGCATTACATTCTTTTATTAAATTTCCGGTTTAGCGTCCAATGAGACCGACTCAAAAGTCGAGCAATGGATGTTTCATTTTCCGGTTATCGTACATGATCCATGCTTTTGTCAAACGTCAAAATTTGCCCAGGAAATGTTTACTGTGGCACGACAGCAAGGACAAGCAGATATTTAACCTCTGGATCTTGGTTTCCTAGGAGAAGACATGAGGAATCTACTTGCTTTGTTTCCATTCATCCCAATATTATGAAGATGTGATAGAACGGTTTCGTGAGATATTCCAAGCCTATATGCAAGCTTCTGGCAGGTTTGATGAGAATTGTGCTTGATTTCCTCCTCCAAATGGAATTTATCGAGGGTGGATGGACGACCAACAACAGGCTTGTCATCAACGCTCTCGTATCCGGAAGAAAATCTGCTGAATCACCTTTGAGTAGTATTCTAGTATTCTTCTAGTGGCCTCAAAATATCATTTTCCGGCGATATGTTCTTTCGAAGATTGTGCTTCCTACAAAACTGATAACGAAACTGCGATGCACTGAATAATGTTTGAAAGGAATGTAAACATATGGCGTCATCAGAACCAATTTGACCATACTAAAGCACCAAAAATAACTGTTCTTAAAGACCTGTCTGCTTTAAAATCTTTACATTTATACCTTAAATATTTTCGATTTATTGGAAGATTTTTGAAAAAAAAACTTCTTATAATATGCCTATCTTTCAACATATGTTTCCGCATTGATTAAATATTTATCATAAATCGGTCTTTTGTCTTACAAGTTATGTGTAAAACTTCAGGAAAGAACATAGATGATATTTTTCGCTGCTTGGATCCCTTCGATAGTAATTCTGTGGAGATATTAGGTTATTTAGAAGCAGGAAAGATGAAAAGTGAACAATGCCCTAGCCGAGAATTGAACCATGGATCTCTTGAATACGTGCCGAGAGTGCTGGCCACTACACCACGAAGGTATACTGAGAAGGCGGGAGAAATACTTTATATACTATCCCTTTTAAAGGGCGACCAGGGATTAGGGGACCCAGTCGCCAAATCTAGGTGGTGGAGAATCGTCATCCACCACCCTTTTGTAGTCTGGACGTCACTGTAAAGTAACTTAGACTTTTTCGATGACAGGAAACTGAAGAAATGTGCAACGTTCTCTCCGGGACTCCAACCACGGACGTTTCGAATACGCGTGCTGACCACTATCCCACGAAGGCAAGCAAAGAAGGCGGGCGAAATACCTACCTTATAATTCAATGGAAATCAAGAAGAAGACATAGCCTCATGAGTTGTATTTTTCACATATAATTACCCTCTTCTATAATTGTATTTTAGCAGAAATAATATATCAAAATTGTCTGCCATCGATTGTTCTTCAAAATTCACTTCAGACTGATGTAAAATACGCTTTATTTATCTATAACACATTATAAAATGCAACACAGTGAAACTTTTATCTCACCACTATCAGCTTTCAGGATGCATTTAGGCACCTGAGTCTTCTAATCAATCATTTGACCTGGGATTTGATAGAAGTGGAGAATTAACTCATTAAAATTAATTGGTAACTTTTTTAAGGATGGAATATTTTCACCTTTTACGTTCTCCTGTGCTAGGATACGAAAATTTGTTTTCATTATTATTTTGACGCACTATACTCAATGATTCCTTCAAACGAATATGTTTACCATATGCTTAAAACCACTGAGAACCGATTAGTCTTTGCATCGTAATGCAGCAAAAACTCACACAAGTCAGTAGACTTGAGTTGAATTTGGATACAGTCATTAAAAATAAACGTTGCTTCGCATACTGGGAATGGAGTATGAAAATGAACGTGAACGCTTGTAGACGGAATGCATCTAACATCATGCAGTATGTGCTCCAAAGCCCGTAACTGGAGACATTGGGATATACGAGGAAAACTAAGTATTCGAGTGACGTCTCAAAGGGTTTCTCAAGAGTTGACTGAGACAGATTGATAAACTAGGTGTTCTTTGATGAGATTATTATTAGTACTGAACCATAATCTAGAACGTATGGATTAATATCCCCAGTGTGAAATCATGTTTAGCACGCGATCAACATCAACATCAACATCCATTCACTTGCAGAATGTATTCTAGATGTAATGGTGGCTTATCATGTTGATATGCTGCTGAGGGTATTACATTCATTATAGTTCTGGTATACCTTCCAACATTTTCTTACATGATAACGCAATTCCAGATAAAGCTCTCACCTTTGACATGTGTCGTAGTGAATATTTGGTCATTATGGTTCTCAAATATCTTTTCAAATGACAATCTTTATGCATGATTTGGCATTCCTTTTACAAATGTAGTTGTGAATGTTTGGTCATTATGCTCCTCAGATATCTTTCCAAATGATAATCTTTATACTTGACAATGATAATCTTTAACATTATCGGAATGCTTGGTAACGTATTATAATGTAAATAAGCCGGAAACTTTGCTTAGTACTTCAGAATATTTGATAAATTTGGCTCACCAGTGGCACATCAGTAAATTCGCTAAATAGTCGTAGTTTTACAAAATTCTTATCCGAACCGGCTGGTTACGTGGGCGCTTTTGTGGTTTTCCCCAAGTGTCACATGGGATATATGTCAGTTTACGTTAGAAATTCTTTTATGAAGGCGTCTTTCTCCTTAAGCACCCATGAGCTTCGCTTTTATCAAACCAAATTAGATGAAGACAGAATTCAAGAAATTAAGTCAAAGTTTTGTCAAGTTTATTATCCAATTCCTTTCTCATCGATTACTCTGCAAGTTCTTTGTTAGGATAGTGTAATTGTTTGAAACTAAATTAGTTTTTAAAACATGTTTCTGTCTGTGTCTCAAAGTATTCATTATTTCTGATTCTGATCATAAATTATTTGCGTTTAAAGTTACGTTTTAATTTTTTTCTTGCAAGAAATTGATTGGAAATTTAATTTCATAGAGACCCCTCTTTTGTAAAACAAAAGTGTGTTAGTGTTTCATTCAGAGAAAAAACTAAAACTATTATCCTATTATATTAACAATGCCTTCACAACATTAAATGTGGCTACAGAAATGCGCTTTAAGTTCAAATTTACAACCAAAAGCTTTATTAATAGTCACTGAAATGGAAAGTGAACACGTTTTGATTAATTCGACATTTTCATTCAACTGCAAATCAGTATGTGATTTTTTCCACTTGATTTCTATGTTTCTCTGTTCTCTTTCCTTTTTTCGAGGGGAAAAGATTGTTGACAACAAAATTAAATTCATTTGAAGTCTGATATCTCAATGTCCGTCAGAATATTATTACTGCTGACAGTACAATCAATCCTTTTCGAACTATGTTTGTTTTCATTACTTCTTTAGTCGATGACTAATGATGCTTCGAATGAAGCCGGTATTCCACTTTCGAGATTACTTTTAAATGTTGTTTGTCGTGGAGTATATTCTACGAACGGAAGCAGTTTATTTTAAAAAACTATTTTATATAAACGGCTAAGAATGAAAACTCCATGAAATAGTTCACAGCAATTATATAACTTGTGCACTGCAGTTTCATTACCTTTTCACTATTTTTACATTTATAATATCATGCACATATTTAAAATTTATTGAACAAAAATAAAAATAATATTCTAAGCTTATAATTTACTTCACATTCTTGATATATTATATAAATTATTTCCACTCTTAGGAATTATATAAAACATTAGAAGATATTATAAAAGAAGAAATTTTGAGCAGCAGTTTCTTTTAATCGAGTATTTAATTAGTTTGTTGCCTTCAGAAGTTCTACTGCATAGACAATTTTTCTTTCAAAGAGTAACTCTCACATTATTTGCTCAGTTCTAATGTTCGTATTAATTTGCTACATGTTAAATTTCATGCATGAACTGGTAAATATTTTAATATAATTAGTAAAGATTTACTTTAGTTCTGCAGTCCGCCTGTCCTCTTTCTTGTTCAACTCCCTTCAGATGAATGTAAATTTACTGATCATTTAAGAGAAAGCTTCAAAATATATGAGTGTAGTAGTAAATGACCATGAGTATAGTAGTACATGAGTACTGTGAATGTAGTAGTACATGATTACCAGCATTAGTGAAGTTGTGAATGTTGTTGCGAGCTACGGCATCGTTGGTGTTTTTTTTTTAATATGTCCAGATAATCAGGAATAAATGAATAATTTGTGAGAAAATAAGCAAACTAAATAGATCGCACAAAACTAGATGGAAGCAACTCAAGGCGAACTCTGATACTTATCAACTTCTCTCAACACACGAAAGAAATCATAAAGATTTTCAAATCATTCTCACTGCGAATCACAATTACGAGGGCTACATTAACTGTAGTTGCGAATAAGCTGTGGGACTAGCTAATCGCTAAGTCTCACAGTTTATTCGCAACTGATTCACAATTGAACTGTCTTGACTTGATGATCGTAATGCCGCAAATATGTCTACAAGTCTAGCTCCATAAGAATAATGTTGCATTGACACTATACATGAGCAGTTCCTGACTGATGGTACTCCAAATGGTTAAAAATTCCTAATGTGAATTCATCATACAAAGGAAGAAGAAATTTAAACCTCCAAACATACCTATAATGCTCAGTGCCAGCAAAGGCTTTTCTCTAATAGTTTTATACTTCTAACATTTTTCGTCAATCTGTACGAGTTTGCTGCAGAAGTTCTTTATCCTGTTAATTTTCAGCATTTTGGAGTTTTAATATGCTCATGTTGGGCCGATAACTGAATTCGTGCGCAGCAACATTTTTGTTTGGATGCTGTGATGTTGCGATTTGGGGCACGATTGTCAGCATATTTCTTCGGCCTCCGAGGGAGCAGCTTTTTATTCTCTTTCACTCCCCCCTCCGACGTAGAGAATTCTGCGAAGCTATTAGCTAGGATCTGTATCTAGGCAGTCTCCGCCACGCGGGTATACAAATTATGAACCTGGTGGTTCTGGAGGCCCCAGATAGGTCATTTATTAGGAGGCCCGTGGATCAAGTCTTAGACCAATTGGTTCTAATAGCCCGAGGGAATGTCCCGGGTTTACTGGGTAATGGTTATGGCCCTCTGCGGCAGGCAGCCAGAGCGACTAGAAAGTAGCATATAGACGACCAGTGTCGCCGTATGGCGGCTGGTGTCAGTCCTCTCCCAGGAGCCGGAAAAGGGGTTGAACACCTGGATCTGCTCTTAGGGTGGGTTGAGCCGCGTAGTGCGAGCACATAGCGTGGCGGAACGTGCAATCCATGTAAAACTAGTTATTCTGTTTCTTGATGCGAGTTTTGCAGTAAAATTCGCATTTATTCGATGAAACCACATGATCGAGCTTAGTGGATCCATGCTGGAAATAAAGGTAAATTCATTAGAATTAGTTTGCAGTTTCAAGGCCAAGAGCTCGATTTGATCATAACAAAATTTTTCATTTCTGTCGTCATAAAAAGCCCACTTTGTGGAAGCAAAATTTGGTCGGAACGAGTTCAGCCGGTTTCCAATCTTGTCTGATCTGCATAAGAGCAGTGAATCCCGTTCGATGAAACATATGTTTACTGTCAACACCTTCAGTCTTTGTAGAAGGACGTTTCTGAGCGGTTTCAGGATATTTTGTCCCTAAAAGTCCCTCAGTGGGTCATGAACCATTTTATGAATATTGAGTCAGCAAATGTCCAGCTTCAGAAGGAAATGGTCAAATTTTCAGCTAATGAAACTCTGAAAGCCAGCTTCCAGAATGATGATTGTCTGACAGAATTTTGGTTTCAAAGTAACTCTAGTCTCCTATATCCAGGATTGTAAACTGTCGTCAAAAATGTTTTAATTGATTTCCCTTCCTCCTACATCGTCGAACGACGAATCAGTGCTGTGACTGTTCTAATTGCAAAAGGAGAAGTCGACTCCTAATCGTGAAAAGAGGTGACTTGCAAATTCATCTCTCTAAAAATACTGAACTGAACGTTCAGAAACTAGCTCTGAACCTTTAAGCGCAGGCATCCCACTGATCACGCTATATTGTTTCATTGATATTACTCTTTTAGTGTATTTTTTGCTCTTCTTTTCCAATTATTTAACTAAGAATAAAGAATTTTTAAGTTTAAAACTTCGCTTAAGCAATTTTTTCTGAGATTAGTCATTTAAATTTTAACAAAAGGAAATAATGATATTCCACGCAAAACTATCGAGGTAAATCAAACAAATTTGATTTGACAAAAAAAATACTTAGAATTTTTGCCTTTAATAATTCAGGAACCACCCCTTCGCAAATACCTAAATTACAGGATTTTCACAAATAGGCGCTGAAACATTTTTCGCTCCTTAGTGGGGTGGCAGCTTCGAAAAGGTTGAGAATCACTAAAATATAACCTTAAAAACATACACACCTTCTTCGAGATTCGAGCAACGACGCATCGGTACGATAGCCAGCATCGGTCATCATTATACACGCTGGTGTTCAAAAATTAAGGACGAAGTCGAAAAATTAGCATATCAGCTTAATGAAGAGGCAGAGCGGACAGAAAGACCAATCAGGAGATTAAGTTAGGTGATGTACGGTAGCACATGCGCAGATCTGCAGGTAGACGTAATGGGGGAGTGTCTGAGTAGTATAAAGCATGTTGTCGGTGTAAGATCAGTATTTCTCGCAAAGAGATTGCACGCCGTATAGCAGTTAAAATCACACCGAGTTGCTGCCTCAGCGAGAAATGGTGATCAATCTGTTAGACGACATCTGGATGCCTTTACCCGAGGTCGAATTATTGAGAAGTTGGAGGAAGGCCACAGTGTGACAAGTGTGGCTGCAGAGTTCGGAATTGGTCACAGCATCGTTTCACGACTTTGGAGACAATTTCAAACTACAGGAACACCTATCCGGGGGTTTAGTAGTGGTCGTCCACGAGGAACCACACCCGCAGATGACCGGTATATTGCCTTACAGGCCAGAAGAAACAGGCGGCAGACAGCGGGAGAAATCGCTAGACACACGACACAGGCGACTGGACGACCGATATCGCGTTTTACCGTGGCCAGAAGACTGCACGGTGGTGGTCTGTTTGCACGACGCCCTGTACGGTGTGTACCTCTAACGCCTGCCCATCGGAGAAGGCGTTCTGTGTGGTGCCGGGAACACCGGAATTGGAGAGACAATGAATGGGGACGAGTATTCTTTACAGATGAGAGCAGATTTAGTCTGAGTTGCGATTCTAGACACATACACATCTGGACAGAGCGGGGAACACGCAATAACCCCTTCAACATCATCAAAAGGGACTGTTTTGGAGGTCGCGGAGTTCTCGTTCGAGCAGACATAATGCTTGGTAGCCGGACCGACCTTCATATCTCCCAAGGAGGTTCGTCACCTGGGACTGCTATTGTAACGAGGTTCTTCTTCCTTACATGCGTCTTTTCACAAGGGCTATGGGTCCTCAGTTCCTCTTCATGGACGACAACGCTCCACCTCATCGCACAGTTACTGTCGAAGAGCTGTTGGAGAGTGAAGATATTGAACACATGGATTGGTCGGCAAGGTCTCTGGATCTAAATCCCGTCAAGCATGTACGGAACTTACTAGGGAGACCCGTGGCAGCACGTAACTTATCGCCAGTAACGATTCCGAAACTGCGATTGGTGCTACAAGAGGAACGAGCAGCAGTGTCTCAACAGCTCATTAACAACCACATATCCAGCATGCACAAATGATGTGAAACCTGCCTAGCAGTCAGGGGAGATCATATCCCCTATTAAAGACCGGATGTTTCTTGCTGGACACCCATCACAGGGATGTTTCGGCCTTCAGTCGCATTGCGCTCCATGCTACTTTTTCAATAAAGCTTCTTTTTATCCCTTTGATTTCTCTTTTAGTAAGTGTTGCTTACATTACTCATGTCCTTACGTATTGGGGATCTTACGGTATTAAATGTGTTGATTTGGAAAGCTTTTTTACAAAGTTATATTGAAAAAACCGTCTCGTCCTTAATTTTTGCACACCAGTGTAGGTCAAAGCGGCAATTCTATTTTCTAGATTATCTACTATTAGATTCTTAACAGCACTTATTGGGTACTTGCCAACCATTTGGTCTTTTAATCCTCTCATCACGGAGAACATTTAACAGGCTGCACCTCAATAGGTAAGCCAATATTGCACTCGCAAGAAGAAGAAAGGGATCTAAGATGCAACAAAATCGTATGTGGGTTTGCTAATCCATGCCTTTGATAGCCATTAAACATAAATTCATAATCAAGCTCAGTGATTTTGCTGCTAAGGACTTTAAACCGGTATTCAGTTCAACGAAAATATATATGTATATTGATATTAAAATTTTTAATTTAATTTCAGACTCCTAAATGGGATGCTTAATTAGAAAATTCCAATCGTTAAGTTTCATCTGTTTTCTTCAAATATAACGATCTGTTTTGTTCCAGGGAAACTTTAATTAACTTCCTCATTTGATTAAACATTGTCGTTTATTGGCAGTCTGTTTGGGAAAACGCATAGTTAGCTTAAAATATCATCTACTACAATTTGTTACTTCTTCCTAACTTACGGATTCTTTAACGTGGGAAAATAGCAGAACGGCCTAAATAGCTAAAAATACCCTCTAAGAGCAAAACGTTTAATCCTGACTAGAAGTACTGCAAACTTTGATTGTTGTGACAAGAACGATTAGAGAGGGAAGTAAAAAAAAGGTTCTAGATCCTAAAGTTCAGGTAATTATCTTCTTTGGAGAGAATCTAAATTCACATGGTATTGAATCAAAGGATTCAAAGGAATATGGAAATCTGTCGATCACAATTCTGCCCACGAGATTCAAAAGTTGACGAATGCAGATTCTTGGTTTTATTGTTCAACTCAAGACAACTCCTTCGATCTTCTAACACGTGAAGCTCATGACATTTCTCTAATGAACACTTCCAGATGAGGGACGTGGTTCCAGATTTCCATATTTTTTAGAGATACACATATTCCCTGCCAAATGCTTAAAGCTTATAGCACCACAGGTTGAATATCTGAATGAAAGGAAAACCTACAGTGTCTCACAAAAATTATCGGGCAGAACAATATTTTTACTTTTTTAAGTAATAGGAAAAAAACTTTGCAGTAAACTAATATTTTCTCTTTGAATAAACATTTTCTTAGCTATCTCTTTGTACTCAATAAATTTGGAAAAACGAAATGGTAAGTTTAAAAAATAGAGTTTTAGTCTGAAATGGAAGAAAAATATACCACAAAAATAATCGGACATTTTCATAATTTCTAATTAAATCATTTGTAATTAATAAAAGACGAAATTTTATGGAATTAATTTGGACAAAAAAGCTCGGTAAATTCTAAAAATTGTTTGCTTTTATAATTCGAATTTTCGGTTTAGAAAATATTTGTTTTTTATTGTTTTCTTGGAATGGCTAGGTCACGAAAGAAACATCGTTAGAAACCCTCAGCTTACCTATTGATTTGCATCAAAAGAAACATTTTTCGCTCCTTAGTGGGGTGGCATCTTCGAAAAGGTTGAGAATCATTACAATATAACCTTACAAATAAACACGCCTTCTTCGAGATTCGAGCTCCGACGCATCGGTACGGCAATTGATTCGCAACTGATTCCTATTAGAAAAATTACTGAAACCTATTAGAAAAATTGCGTATTTACTTAATATAAGTGATTTCAGAGTTTTTGGTATTAATAAGCGTTATAAGATACAGAATCGTATTCAAAACAAAAGAAGGCCTGGAACACCATCGAAGTTATCTCATAGAATGAAACACTTTATTATAAGGAATATTAAAAAGAATCCAAGACTGAGTGCACCTAAACGTGTTGCGGAACTTCGTGAATTATATGGAATATGTGTAGAATAATGCCATCTGCAGGATAACATGGGCAAGTAGCACGCAGAAAATTTGATGTCTGTATGTCTGTAAAAAAAAAAAAAAAAAAAAAAAAAAAAAAGCAAATCTAAACGGAAACTTCGTCTCGCTTTTGCGAAATTGATGAAACAAAGGACACCCGACTACTGGAAAAAAGTGTTGTTTGCTGATGAAAGCAAATTTAACATATTTTTCAGCTCAGATGGACGAGCGTTGTGCGAAGAAAACCGAAAGGGGAGTTCCGGACGCAAATCTTATTACGAAGTTTCAGCATGGAGAAAGAGGAGTTATGGTATTAGGATCTATGGCACATTCCGGTGTTGGAAATATAGAGTTTGTAGATGGTGTAATGGATCAGTATAAATACCTTTGACATCTTGAAGTGAAATTCGGCATCGTCAGGACAAAAACGTAATATACAAAACAGTTTTAAATTCTACGAGGACAATGATCCAAAGCATACTGCGCACATTGTCAGACTCTGCCTGCTGTATAAGTCTCCTGAAGTAATTAAGGCGCCACTCCAATCGCCATATCTTAATCTTATTGAACATATTTGGCAGGAACTAGAACGAAAATTCGAATGCAGAGCTTGGCTTTGCGGGAGCAACTGAAAGCAGTGATTCAAGAGGAGTGGCGTAAAATAAATGCAGAAATAACAACAACAGCAACAAAAAACCTTGTGGAGCCATTGCCCAAAATATTACATGAAGTGAACAAGTGTAAAGAAGTTATTCTACAAAATATTAAGAAGCAATGTAAGTTTTTGTAATTTTTGGCTGTTACTACAAGTGTCCGATTACTTTTGTGAGAATATTTTTCCTCATTAAAATTTTATATTGATTTTTGAATTTAATTCTCATCTTTTCGAAAATGTACTTACTATAAAAATGGTGAATTTTTATATAATTAAAATAAAAGTTCTTTTTGTTTTAATTTATTTTGGTTTTTATATTCATTAAAGAATACAAAAAATTAAAGTGCCCGATCGTTTTTGTGAGACACTGTAGGTGCACGAAAGCAAGAGTTAAATTGACATCAAAGACTTTTCTGAGAGAACTATGCTGATTGACGGGAACTTAAAACGTTTTAGACGAACTTTTCAAAATTAGTAACAATTATTAAAAAATCTTTAATATTCTTTCTTATATTTTTAGTTTAATATTCTTTCTTATATTTTTAGTTTTGTTTATCACTGAAGTGACAGATTTAAGATAGTAGGACCTCTTAAACTAGAAGAGGTATGAGCAGCTCAGGACCGTTTACTAAACATGAGCAGAAAGTCCTATCTTGTAAAACTTTCATAAGGTGCAACTGAAAAAAATTTCATCGCAATGTAGATCGTAAAGATGTAATTTGTATTAGTGGTGAAAAAAGCCATCTGAAACAGGCTTGAAACTAGAAAGGTGGTTTTACCATTTTTTCAGAAAATCTGTGATCCTGCCAAGAAATTCGAAGTTAACTAAGATTTATGTTTTTAGTATACACAGGCGATTATTGACTGTTTTCTCTTAAAAATTACTGAATGCAATACATTTAAAATTTTGGCCATTCAGCAGCAAAGATTTGGCGCGAAAAACACTAAACCCTTATGTGACTTGCGTCAAATGCAAATCAGTTTTTGTCTTTATAGATTATGGGTAATTTACCGGATGGGAGATATAATAGATTCGCCGATTTATTATTTTATATTTGGATTCATGTGGTTCATTTTATGTAGCTTACAAGAATAATAGAAAAAAGTAAGTAACATTTATGTTATTTACTTTTTTTTACTTAGTAACATTTATATTTGTGTGCGCGTATATACTTTATAATACAAGCTTTCCACCTTGACCCTTTCTCAAATTTCACTTGCAGAGCTTTAACTATCATAAACTTAATAATATACCCATAACTTAATCATAATATAATTATATAATAATATATCATAACTTGTATGCATAAACTATCACTCTTGAACGTTTCGTGGTTAGACGTCGCAAACGTGTCTGAACAGTCAGTCACAGAGAATTTCTTATTAAAAAAATATAATGTAATTCATTTTCGTGACAAAAATTTGGGCTCACATTTCTCTTCCGTAAAGCATCATTCTATTCAAAATCCATAAAGCATATTTTAATTTATGTTTCATATGCGAGGAGTTTGAAACCGTAATTCTGCAAGCCCAAGAAATACTAAACTCAAGACCTCTTGTATCGATATTTAATGATTCTGAAGATTACGAAGTTTTGACCCCAGGCCATTTTTAATATGGAGATCGATAAACGCGCTTCCGAAGCCGAAGGTAATAAGTAAATTAGAATCACTTAAATCGCTGTCAGAGAATAACAGAAGTTGTGCAAAATACACTCACGTTTGTGAAAATTGCAACACCAAGAAGGAATCGTCATAATTGAATGCAATTTAATACACAGTTGAGTGGTAGTGTTACAAATAAATGATTAAATGTTCAAAGCAAACAAACAAGAACAAGAGATCAGAATCAGTATTTTGTGTGGCCACCACGCGCCGCAATAAGTGCTGCTACACGACGTGGCATGGAGTCAAACAAAGTTTGAATGTCTGACTGAGGAAGAGCATTCCATATCGTTTGTACGCGTACCCAAAGTTCGTCTGCAGACGCAACAGGACGAGGATCACGAGCAAGACGCCGACCAATGACATCCCACACATGTTCAATTGGCGACATATCCGGGGAACACGCAGGCCAAGGAAGAAGCTGTACCTGCTGCGCTGCAAAGAAGGATTTAACAATCCGAGCAGTATGAGGGCGGGCATTGTCCTGTTGAAATACAGCGCCTGGCAAGCTTTGAAGGAAGGGAACAGCTTCGGGCTGTAGAACTTCACGGATATACCGGTTGCTGTTCAGATTGCCCACAATTCGTAGCAATTGAGATCGTCTATGATATGCTATGGCGCCCCAGACCATAACTCCGGGTGTTCGTCCACTGTGGCGTTCGATAATGCACTCCGGAAGGTGGCGTTCACCGGCATAGCGTCTGACACGAATGCGGCCATCATGGTACCACAAATTAAAGCGGGATTCGTCAGAAAACACGACATGCTGCCAATCAGCACGCCAGTCTCTATGCTGATTGGCCCATTGTAGCCGCAGGCGGCGATGGTCGTGCGTTAGGGGGATCCTGTATAAAGGAGTCCGTGCGCGCAGTCCACACTGCAGCAGACGTCTACGAATTGATGAAGCACACAATGAAACACCTGTAGCTATTGACCACAGTGCTGCCAATTGTCTAGAGGAAGCTGTACGGTCCGTCCGCGCCATGCGGACCAGGTGTCTATCATCGCGAGCTGACGTCACATTTCGGGGTCCACTCCCGGATTTCCGAGTTGTCCGACACTCGTCCGTCCACTGCTTCCAAACGCGCATCACTGTGCTGCTGTTACGCTGCACACGAGAGGCTACTGCACGATACGACAATCCAGCTTCACGAAGGCCGATGATTCTCCCTCGTTCAAACTCTGTAAGTTGTTCAAATCTCGCTCTCTTTCGTCGACGAGGCATAAGTACAGATTGAGTTAACGTTTACCACTAGCAGATAACCACCGATAACCATACACGCCTCGCTACAGCCGTCTATTTATTCGGATCCATCAGCCGTTCAGAGGGCGCTGCTCAGCATACGCATGCGCTACGGATTTGCAATTCTAATCATTTGCATATCATGCGCTACTTTGCATTTCCTGAAAATTTCAGCTCACTCGCGTAAGTCCTTCATGGTGTTGCAATTTTCACAAACGTGAGTGTATTTGGAATAATTGTCGACTGATTACTTAGAAATTCTACAGCGGAGAACCAAGTGGAGAACAAAGGAAAGCAATATTTCTGTTAGTACCATAGTACTTTTCAACGAGAACTACCTAGCAATATAAGGAAAGAATGTTTATTCTCTCATGGTTCTGAGAACAAAGTAAGAACTGATAAAATCGGGGATTAAAAAACGTCTATCATAAAAATCGCAGTGCTTCCTATAAAAAACTTAACTGTTAATTTTGTGCAAGTAAAAAATGTATTTGTTTCCAGTAATGTAATGCCACAGTGATTCGCATCCTTTTTAGGTAAATTCTAATTAAATTACTTTCATTACGTCTGTTATATTCCGTTGGTTTTATGGAGGAATGTCTTTATGTTTAGTTTACTGAAATTTTTCAACTTCAATCCAGGAAAGTGTTGAATCTCTTTGAAATTAGAAGGCGCTGTCATCTCTATGCAACTGTAAGCGAAAAAAAGAATGTTTACTCTACTTCATCTTGCTAAGTTGTCTATGTGCGCACACCAGAGTGTTGTTCCACAAATATGCAAAATGAAGTTTTTATGTATCATTAATTTAATTTAGGTTAAACTAAACGCCGAATAACTATTTTTGGAGAAGTTAAACAACAAGAATCAGCGTAACGTTTGTAAATTTTGCAGGACTAATTTCGATGGTTTAAGTACAGAACCAACTTCTTCAACTGCCTAAGTGTCAATAAAAGAGATAGCATATGATGATAATAGCTTATCTTTATTAAAAGACAATTTAGGAAACGTTACAATATGAAAATTTATGGAAAGGGGAAACCAGTAACAGACAAAAAGGTTTTGCAGCTTAAATGTGAAAAGAGTTAAATTCTTACATATAAATTAAAATCCATATCCATATAAATTAAAATCCACACAAGTATTTACGATTTGCATATCTGTGTTTATTAAATATCATACTAAATGGCACTTGAATAATATTCTTGTACTAAATGTAGTACATTATTTCAAAAATGCGTTTTAAAAGTAAAGTTCGTTCATAGCGATTTGAATTTTAATTTTCAATGTTACTTTTTATATGAAATATACTAAGTATTTAAAAAATAATTTATAAAGAGTTTTATATTCTGATACACATTAAGAAGGAAAAAAATCGGAGCAGTTCCACCAGCGGTAGAGTGGTAAACGCTGTTTATAATTTGGTAGTGTGATCCGAGGTTCGAGACCCGGCGAAAGGATTAGCTGCATGGGCATTTTACGGTTTTCTCGATGTGTAACGTCGATTCGAGTTAGTTTCCGTTAAAAAGTTCTCGAAGAAGTATCCTTTTCCTCTCGCGCATTTGCCAAAGCACATAACAAATAAAGTAAAATGCTGAAAACCATTGGGTTCAGAAATTAGTCATTTGTTTCTTGCTCGCTAAACACATAGTTCATCGGAAATGCGAGGTTTCATACATTTAATTTTTCTGGTTCGCTTATAGGACAAGATCGAATGCACACAGAAACGATGATAAAATTCATTTTACCAAAAGGAACTCTTCACAGTTTTGGAACTTTCCGCACAATTATTCATACAGCTTTTCACAGTATGACAAAGCACATTCAGTAACACTTGAGACTACTAAGAACGTTGAACGCAACTCATTGCAAAGCACACCTAAAAGCGAAGCTAACACGGAGATATCTCAATACACCTATTCACGCTGAACGAAACAACTACCCCGAAACTGATGATCTCTCTGGTTTTATACAGCTTTTCTCCGGCCGCCGATAAATCTCTAGTACTTCTCGAAAGTACTGGAAGGCATGTGAGGGTCGGATACGTTTACAGCTATTGGCGTCAATTACAGTTATTCAGTTACAATTCTCATCATAGTTACATAGGAACCAGATAAAATGTCGCCAGATTTGGCGACTTTTGGTAACAAAAATTAGTTACTAAAATTATCGCAAGCTTGGCGATATCTCGCCAAATAATCGAGATAGCTATTTACTAAAATGGACTTGCCCTGCATTCTTTCTTTCCCTGCAAGTCTCGATTCTTCGGATTTTCATATTACATTATACCCAAAAAATAAAAAAAAATAAAAATAAATCATATGTAATTTGACTAAAATTACTTATATATGTACAAAATTCGTAATATTATAATAAAATTCTAAGAAAAAAGGAGCTTCAAAAACAGTCGAGCTTCGATCTCCGCAGAAGAAAATTACTTGTTAGTAAGAAACTGAAAAATTAAAATAAATTTTTAAAAATCTGAAAGATTTCCAATTTACATTACGTCTACAGGGGCGTCTTTTTGACGTTTTCTGTGCTACCTTTATTTATTAAATATCATGTTCTTCGCAGTTAAACCATAAAATTCAATTCAACAGCAATATCGCAGAACAATTTTAAAATGAGCATATCTTTAGAATTTCCGATACACACTCTCGCGCTGAAGATGGAAATGTTTTTTTTCGTACAGTGTTGCCATTGCTCGCTTTGAAATTACTGAGTTTCTTAATCAAAAATTTGTTAAAGTGTTACAAAATTTGAAATTGATAATAAAACAAATTCAAAATTTGAGCTTCCAGATGCCCATATTCGGAGCAGGATTAGTTATTCAAAATTTTATGGCCCTAGGTACCGTTGTTTTATCACAATGAGAAAAAATCCATGCATTTAGGCAGATTATTCATTATTTAATTTCTTTAATATAACACAGAGCGATAATAACTGGTGACAACATTTGAAAAGTGATACGGACATTCACAGTGAATCGACACAAAATGCCAAAACGAAATTAATAATCATTCTAAGCTACACTCCTTTGGGCTAAAAAAGAAAAGAAATTTTCACGAAGGAGACTCATTTAAATTTAGCAATGAATTTACGTTGAGCATGAAGTATATTTAAGAAAGCAATATGAAGAGCTGTTCCTTGCATTAAGTAAAAAAATTATATTGTTATACAAGTGTTGAAATATATTTAAAATCACGAAATTAATTATTACAATTTTAAGCAAAAATACCATAACAAGTGAAAATGACCGAAGAGAGTGGGAGAAAATTATTCTGACATATTATTCTGACGTATTGATATGATAAAGTATTAGACGGCATGATATCATCTTCTGAAAAATAATAGAAATTAATGAAATCTCTTTTTTGGATTTAGTTCATTTTTCTTTTCTTTCGACAACAAAAATAATACGTAAAAACATAACGTAAATAATGTAAGGGAAACGATATTTTATAAACTTTTCAGTTCTCTAAAAGGTTCTCTATCAAAAGTTTTAAAATACATAAAAAAGAAAAGAATCAGCGTCATTCGAAAATATATGAGCAAAATGTTCGAGTGAAGGAAATTCGATTTATCTAGAACAATATTAATTTTAATAGATTTATACTGCTGAAATCATTCAATCTGAATAGTTGTAGAAAATTTTGGATTACAGAAGCTCGACAAGCTCTGGCTAAAGTTTTAGTTTTATCAAAGTAAAATTTTCGAAATTTCAAGCATGAGGTAACACCCGCCTAAATACTGTTAATAAAGATTGTTCGACTTTATGGTTTTAATAATACGATAAGATTATTTATGCAGAATAGATTTCTTGCTTAGAAAAACTGTTTGAAGCCTTAACGTTTTGTGACATTCTGAGAAATTCAAGATACCATATCTACTATAATGAAACAACCAGAAGGCTTATCGTTCCATCTATTTAGTTGGACAGGAATCCCAAACTGAGGGGAGATTTAATAAAATTTATATTTAATTAATGTAAAAGGAATGAAAAGTGTAAATGTAAAAAAAAAGAATTTCTGAAGGACAATGAAATTCTTATGCAAATATAAAACTATGCAAGAGTTCTAATCTTTATTGTTTTAAACTTTATTTTTAATAGCTTTACGCAGAGAATTTTAAATTGTATAATATCTTTATATAGTAAGTATGCAATTTACATTGTGTTTAGCTTTACATGGGCAAGTATTCGTACCCTTATTCTTATTTATTCTTAAGGAATTCTTACCTTATTATGTTTTCAACTTTAATAAAATCAAATTTTTATAACGATTGATGTTAATTAACTAAATCAAATAAATGCAATTAGTACTAAATTTGTCTAAATTATTCCTGTCAAACGAATCATTTAATCTAATTTTTAATCGCTTTTTAAGAATAAACATAAAATATGTGCATATGAAATTGCATGTACGTTTTATGTGCTTAATAGGACCTGAAAAAATGTAATGAAAATCTTTACTTATGACAGATTTCATATATATTGATGCATTTCCTTTATATACTTTGTCATCCACTACTTAAGTGTGGTCGACCAATGGATGGAACAGATGCATGATAGAATGATATTTAGCTAATTTTACATAAAATGTTCATGGAAGTAAATTGTTTTCATTAGGATATTAGTTTTCCTTTCAATAATAAAGATGATGATCTTACTTACCTCTTAAAATAAAACACGTTTTTGCTTTTAAAACCACAACTTTGCTATTAACACCATAGCTGAATTTTGCCATGATAAATGTTCAAATTTCCTTTATTGAATTTATTTTCAATTTAAGTGTAGTGCATTGTTTTATTTCTAAGTATACGTATGATTTTATTTACGTTTTAATAGCTAAGCGTCAACACGTTTGGAAAATTATTCTATTGATTAATGGTGAGAAAGCAGTGTAATAAATTATCACGAATCGAAAAAGGAAAATTCATCAAAGAGTTGACAAAATGGTGAGGAGCTCTGGATCTTCGCTTGGATGCCAGCCAAACACCAAAAGTAAGCATTCATTCCTTAGAAAATAAGATGGATTACACATTCTAACAGCTTGCAAACAATGGAAGCACAGATCCCAAGATTTATCATTGGAAACTAGTCTTAAGATAAATGTTGTGTCGCAACCATGAACACGAGAAGTGAGGAATACGATTAATAGCTCAAACACTCGATGTGAACAAATAGTAAGACTTAAGGTAGAACATAAAGCTGCACTAAATGCATGAAAGTGAAAGAAACTGCAGAAATCGAGCATTAGTAGCCGTATGTCATCCAATTAAAACCGATCATGCAAAGAAAAAATGCATGATGATTTTAAATTAACCCAGAAACCGTAATTTCATAAACATATTTGATATTTTTAATCAGATATTTCACGATTTACATGCTTTTTCATTTAAAACAATCAGATTAAAAAGTAGAGAAAATATTCGCATGAGCACATTTATTGCTTCTAAATTGCTTGGTTTGTTACTCAGAGAGATTAAATGTGAGAGTTAAATAACCTACGCATTACCGAATGGCAATATACTGACTAGTAGAAGATAAAAATAGTTTACTTCAGGCAGTGGCAACACATTGCTCTTAAATAGCCGAGGTTTTAGATTAAAATTGAAAGACAAAGACAGTTTTCGGAATGGCAACAGTGTATCTAGCCTGGAGTTACAAATGTTTTATTTCGAATAATGTTGTCGCTGCTTTAAAATCTCAGAGTTTATTAATCAAAATTTCATTAAACTCCTACAGAATGTAAAATAAATGAAAACAAAATCCTAAATTCAAATTTCGGGCTTTGAGCCGCACATGTTAAGAAGAAGGCCTACTTGTGTTCAAAATTTTGTGGCTCTAGATGCCGTCGCTTCCGATAATATGAGGAACATCGAAACATACATAACACATATATACAAATATTTCCTTATTCAATAAGAGCAATAAAGAAATGTAATAAATTTGCAGATAGATCTTCTAACTTTTGTGTTTTACCCTCTATACATAAGAAATACAGTAATATAAAATTCTTTATACATAGGCAAATTGATAGGCAAATTCCTTTTTAGGCGTTATCTTGTATACATTCCATTTTCATTTTTTACTTGTATTCATTGTTTCAGTTTTTAGTCACTATTTGTTTTTCTTTTGTATTTGAACAACTAAAACAAGTAGGGAAAAGAAACAAATTCAGTGTGACTCTTTATGTATTGCTTTTAGTAATTTTAAAAAATTAAAAAAAATTAAGTTACCTGGAACGTTTGAAATCTCAGTGGATTTGTTGGAATGAAACTTGTTTTAGATTGTCTAGTTAACTGACTTGATTTAAGGCTTCAAAACACTTTTCCCTTGACATCTTCGGTTTGAAGCTTTGAATAAAAGAGATTAACGAATGTTGTTAGAACTTTAAATGTCTTTTTTAATGTTTTATTTACTTTTTCGATTCAAATATTTTTACTTTTTTTCTTTTTGCAAAGTTATGCGAAAAAAATAAGGCATAGGTAAAAGCAAAAGTTTTTACAGCTCTTTTGAAAAATCAGTTCTAATTTTTCTTAAATTAATTTGTAAAATTTAGAAGCATTAAGCGCCAAATTTCAACTTGTTATTCTTTCGTACATTTTAAAATTGCAATTTAGGCTACTTTTCTAATTTCTTCATGTAATAGTATATATATGTAAGATAAAAAATATATAAATAAAAATTATAATTTAAACTAACCTCTAATTCCCTTTAATTCTCTCTCTCTGTTTCAAAAACCGTAATAACTTCTCTGGATTGCGTCATATCTAGGTCATTCCATTTTGCATGGCCTGCGCAGCGCTGATCACATATTAATTGGGAACTGAAACTTTTCTCTTCATGTGCTTTCATATTGGCTAACTAGGCACTTCAGCTTCTTTCTGTGTGCTGTTTGGTCGCTATTTCGTTGTGCGCGCTTTCTATCGCAATACTTTCCAAAATTTAAATGTTCGTGAATAGGCACGACTAGAGTGCCAAGTAATTGTGGCCACAAACGTCAACTGGAAAATAAAAATGGAATTAAAAACGACCTCGACTGTCAAGCTGTTATGCATCGACGCTGCTCCGTCTTTTCCTTGCATTTATTATTATTACATATATATATATTCTCGGTCTGCCATATTATATCCAACAAAATATCAAAATACGTAAATAGACGTAACACAATACGTAAATACAAAAAACGTGCATGTAATACTGCTATTAAAAGTGCCTTTCATAACCATGTTAAGCGTGATAACTATGAATTTAAATAACAGAATGGACTAGCGTTTTAAACAGTTACTGGCGGAAGGTAATTCTTCGTAAGAGATTTTGACTTAAATCCGTCAAAAAACGTACAACTTTCCCTTCCCCCTCATTACCAGTCTTCCTGACAGTGGTTAAAAATTGACGCAGTACACTTGGGACAGCCTAGAAACAACATTTCATCAAACTCCAATCCCATACAATGATAATATAACAACCCATGTTAAAAAAACAATTCTCAAACAATGTAGAGAAGCTTAAAAAAATTATAAATTCGCGAACATAGTGTAAAAGATAAACTATAAAATATAGTTTAAAAATATGGTATGCCTGCATTAAAAATTATTAACTTCATTTTCAAACTCGGTTACTTCTCTAGCTGTAAACAGGAAATTATAATTACTTTTCTTAAACAAAATCAAATTAGGATCTTTGCCTAAAACTATTTATGAAAAAACTTAATCCGTTTTCTTTATAAAATAATTCGCAGAAAAGGTCATATCCCACACATTCACACCACCATTACGCCCTCCCGCTTCCTACTACACGAACGATTTTGGTTTAAGTGAAAACATAACGCTACACAACACCAACTCCGTATTATCTGCAACTGAAACGTCAATAGCAAATTACTCACAAGCGCGGTTGCCATTGGTGTTGTAAAAGCTTTTGACCACAACTGACACTGTGGCATTATTTATAAATTATTTGAATTTAATGTCCCAGAAAATATGATTCGTATTATTTCTTTCTTTCTCCAAAGCAGATCATTCAGAAATTGAAATTGAAAATACATATTCGTCGCACAGGCCTATTAAAGAAAGAGTGCGAAACGGCTCAGTTCTAAGTCTTTTATTCCAATAATTATTACACTTTATTACATTTTATTACATAACACATACACTTATAACACCCTATCTTATGACAACCCGTCATAAGTTGTTTAAATGGCACTTTGCTGATGACTCAGCTATTTTGGCTCTGTCCATGACAATAGAAAATATTTCTAAACAATTTTGGCGTTCTCTCGATTTGTTACAGGCATGGGTTACTAACTGGTGAATTTGAGTTAATATCAAAAAATCAAACACGGTTCTGTTTCGCAAAGGTCAATCTCTCAATCTACCTTTCACTCCCACATTTTCTGAAGAAATGTGCCGGACACAAGACATCACTTACCTAGGCATCCTACTTGATAATAAACTAATTTTTAGACATGATTGGTGCCAAACTCAGAAATTAATTAACGTTTCCACATTTCAATAGCTCATATAGCACAGTCTTTACCTTCACAGTAAAATGATATTATGTACTGTCACTTTACGCCTCTACGATATGGAGAAATGCATAAAAAACAAATCAGTATAAAATAAATATTCTTCAAAATAAAGTCTTTAGAGAAATCGCTAAAGTTTTTAGTTTGTTAGGAATAGCATTTTGAATGCAGATTTAGAAATTCAAACGATTAAAAAGTTCATTTCCAAAACTACTCACATTTTTTACTGCAACTATAAAGGTACTATAATTTCAGTTCAAAATTATAAACCGTGACCATAAAAAAGCACGATTAGCCAGCTAATTACCTTGTTCTGTAACAATTAGCATCATTTTAAAGACGTCTGGTGGCACTCGTAATGCTTCTCAAGGGTATCCGACTGTTAATTATTAGACCTGACTCTCGTTACCTTCAACAGAGTAGGCGAGGTTACTTCCTGGAATTTCCAAATACCCCATACGTTCTTAAGGATCGTATGACAACTAATGATGCCATTTACAGATATTTATAAAACAGTTAATATTTTGGGGACAAAGAGAGGAATAACGGCGTAAAAAAGGAGTGTTAAGAGAACAATGAAAAAACTTATATTACTTGTTTTTTATCTTGCAAATATATGTAAAGTTACGATAACCTTGCAAGCTTTCTCTAGATATTTGTCAAGAGTTTCAGTGATTTTTAACGAGGACGCAATAGTTAGCTCTATGAGTTATATCTGTACAAATACGCAAATTTGAAGAAAACAGATCCATGTTATTACAATCTCTCAATAAACGTTTTGAAATTTTAAAATAAATTTTCCATAATTTACAATCTGATTTCAAAGTAAGCAAATTCATATAACTATTTAGGAAGTAACCTAACTAAATCCTTGGTACATTACTTTTGAGAACTTGCTTTTGAATAACCCGTACTGAAGAAACTTGAATTTAAATCAAACTTGTCTCCTGGGCAATCAGCTCCTGGCTCTGTTTTTTATTAGCAACTGCAAACCTAAACTCTCCTACTTTTCGACTGCCATCCACAGTAAAAAGGGGTAGTTATGTCCATCCACAATAGAAAGGGGTAATTATGTATCATCTGATCAAATATCAGCTACGTCAGTCAATCGGTTATACTCTTCGTCTTTTAAATCAATTTTTATTCTTTTATTAACAACTTTAGTAGCAAGCTCAACTCCATTTCATGCTGAAGAAATCTTTAATTTTGTCTAAATGGTAATACAAAGGAAGTGTGAAGGAACATTAAATTTTATAAAGTAAGCCAAACTAATAAAACGATAAAAATGAAATACGTGGCTAAATAATAATAATAATAATAATGATGATGATAATAATAAAATCTAAAATAAAAATTTTCCAGAATTATAGATTATGATATTTCATAGCACAAATATATTATTTCTGATGAATCTGTTAAATTCAGTAAGTGAACTATTTTAACGGCAATTCTCTAACACAAGATTCGCTTCAAATTTAAAACTTTTATGGTACTTTATAATTTTGTCTCAATATGCTATAAGAACACATCGCTGATTGTCAACATCCTTAACTGATTGTCAATATTAATTTAAAACTTTCAGTACAAGAAACAATTTCAAATTTCTTAAATAAGATAATTCAAAGGGTACTTTTCTTAATGAAAGTACATAAAATTTTTAAGAAAGGTAAACAGACGGAATATTTCACTATATGTCTCAGAAACCTTTATTGTTCTAGAAACTGCAGGTTGTTATGATTCAATTCTGTAAGAAACAAGAGAAATTTGCTGCTCTAAGGAACAGATCTTTCCTTTTTCATCATGTCTGAAGTCTTTGTTTGCCTCTGATGCAGCAATTTATTAAATTGATTTCTTTATTGCTGTATAGGAAAGTCTATAGAAATGTTAGAATAAAGATCTTTTCTTCTTTTAAACTTTATTTTTCCTTTTTCTTTTGTTTTTAATTCTTAATGTTTAAGAATTACAGCGCAAATTAATTGAATTAATATTTCTGTATAATGTAACTGTAATAAATAATGTATATTGATCAATAAATAATGTAGAATCATAAAACGTCGTTACTGACTATGTAATTTCCTACAAATAAATATTCCACGTTTTCATGCAGTATTCATTCTCACCCAAGGAGATAAGATTTCTAAAAACTATTGGATTGCTTTCTGGTTAGTTAGGATGACTGGGCTTACCAGTTAGATGAAGTTTTATGTTTTTCTTATCTTAAATACTACGGCCAAATGGAGAGCAGTCTAAATTCCTAAAGGTCACGATTCTAGCCAAATTACATTCAAAAGTCCCTAACGACGACATTTTTTCTAAACAGATAGTTTTTAAGTATTTCATTTTGTCATAAAATATTATCTATATCTATTTATATGACGATACATTTTTAACATATGTTTCATCTTCTCATAACATCTTCATAAAACTTTCATTTAACATACGTTAAGCAAAGATTTGAATGGGAATTTTAACTATATTTTTTTTAATTTTGGTTACACACAGTTAAAGCTAAAATGTCAGTTTCTTTAATAAAAATCTTGTCTTCTGTCTAAATAACACACGCAACGTAAAATAAGGCAATTAATATTGTACACTGCGAAAAAAAAAGTTGGGACAGTTCTATATCTCCCGTTCCACTGAGCCGATTGACGAAATTCAAATTGCATTTTTCATGTCTCAAAAGCGCAACTTAGAATATATATTAGATTTGTATATAGCATTGTCCTAACACAGGTATTTTAAAACAAAATCGGGCTTTTTCTGAAATAACATACCAATTTTTTCTAAGCCTTACGGACTCGGAAGTGTTTGATTCATTAGATTATCTATTTCGCAAAAAGTGGTTTTCGCGATCATTTTATCTGGAAAATTTTTTACATTTATTTTTTACTGGTGCCCGCGAACATATTCACTGTCACACCAAAGTTTCCCACTTTTTCTTTTGAATCGAAAATAGAACCAATAGAACTACTTGATCTTTTGTAAAGTCAGGTTCTTATGCAAAAGCATCATCGATAGGAATTGCCATCGTGGAACGCCTTTTGAATATAGAAGGCTAGAAATTTCTTTAAAGGACGTTGAGAGATTGAAGAAATACTACAGACTGTAACATAGACATAGAAAAACTTCAGATCAAAATGATTGTTTCTTGGAGCGGAGGAATCGTTCTTTTATGCAAGAGATTTTTGTTAGCCTGAGTTGGGTACAGAAAAGGCGCACGAGTACTGCTTGCTGGTAGACTTTCGAAATGTCCAACATAAAAAGCTATAGAATTTTGATATAGAAATAAAACCAATAACAGATTTTTTGGCCTTTTTTATCATTGTTGTAAAATTAAGAAAAAAGGCCTTAAATTCGTCTAACAACACAGCGAAGGTTATCAAAAAGTGAAAGCAAAGTTTGATAATGAAAACTCTAACAATTTAGTTCTTTTATCATCCACATTTCTTTAATTTTTGGAAATACTCAATAACAAATTGTATGCTTAAAAATTATAACCGACGGTATTACTACATAAAAACGAGAAAGTAAACATAACATGATCTTTTCAGTTCTTTCCAATTTTTTTTGACAATATTATTCTGATACTGAAATATTATTTTCTAATTTGACTTTATTAATTTTTTTCTATCTTGAAAAAACCAATCGTACTTTTTCTTAAATTAATCGGACAGCGCTATACATAAATCTAATATATATCCTAACTTGCGCTTTCGAGACATGAAAAACGCAATTTGAATTTCGTCAATCGGCTCAGTAGAACGGGAGATACAGAACTGTCCCAACATATTTTTTTCGCAATGTTCAATATTAATTGCCTTATTTTTTATATTTATTTTAGGCATTATATTTATTTTAGGTTGCGTATGTTATTTAAATAGAAGATACGGATTTTATTAAAGAAACTGACATTTTAGCTTTAACTGTGTGTAATCAAAATTTAAAAAAAATGCAGTTAAGATTCCCATTCAAATTTTTATTTAACGTATGTTAAATGAAAATTTTATGAAGATGTGATGAGAAGATGAAATATTTGTTAAAAATATATCGTCATATAAATAAACAGATAGAGATAATATTTTATGATAAACTGAAATAGTTAAAAATATCTGTTTAAAAAAAACTGTCTTCGTTAGGGACTTTTGAATGTAAACTGGGTAGAATCGTGACCTTCAGGAATTTAGAATGCTCTCTCTTTGGTCGTGGTAGATAAGGTAAGAAAAGCATAAAACTGCATCTAACTGCCACCCTAATTAACCAGAAAGCGATCCAACAGTTTTTACCAATAACACACCAGCTTTTTCCATTAATATATGAACAGAATTTTAAAAACATAAATTAAATAAAAATTGATTTAAATTTTTAGAATTCTGTTCATATATTGTGCAGAACATTCAGTTATAGGATTGTTCTTGTTTATTTAATACTTATAGAAATTGAAGTCAAATTATTGGAATTTATTTGTTCAATCGCAAACATAGAAATTCATTGAAGAAGGTGAAAGAAAATAATGCCAAATAAATTGAACTATGATTAATTTTTTCTTTATCAGGCGTTTAACATATTTCATGTCATTTGGTATGCCTATTATGCCAATTGATGACATACGAATCAAGTCATTTCAATACTTATGGTACTATATACTTATATGTCACACAATTTATCACGTCTTGATATGAAGTAATGCATATCACGTCATATTTTTTCCGACACGATTATACACTTATCACTCATTTGTAGTTCAAAATGCAAATTTAAAAATTTAAATAAATTTGATAGTTATGTTATATTAAGAATTTTTCATATGCACATCCGTCTGATAAAAATTCAGCACCACTCCTTATCAGACATTCTGCAAATACGTGACGAAACTGTACCTGTAATATTGCCCTAAACGGTTTTACTTATAAAAGCTTCCTGGTAATAGTGTGAGAAGTCTATACAAATTCCACGTTACTTAAATTCGTAATAGAATAGAATTAGAAATCCTAATTTAAATTTCTAAATAGTCTAAATACTATTTTATGCGTGTGTCTCAAAAGCATTTCACAGCTAAATATTTCTTGAATGTTTGATTATAGACTTTATGGTTCCGTTTAAGAAATGAATCAAATAAGACAGACCTATGACAGTTTGGTTTGGCTAAAGTTTAGTCTCATTTCATTAAAAGGGTAACCAAATAGTCATACTCTAAAATCGCTTTTTGTTTGGAGCTTTTTTTAAATCGGGAATATTGGTGTGAGATCTACAGCGCAAGAGTTATTTTCTCTTTGCAATCTTTATTTTTTTAATTTCCACTTCTAAGGCCAGACGTGGTGGCAATTTTATTGAGGAGGTACCTAATAGGCAACCACGGTTGCTTCTTATAAAGCGACGAACAGTTACATCCATGTCTTTCCGCAATTTGAACCCAGGCCGTTCGGTACTGCAGTAGGCTCCCTTAGCTACTATACCGTCTTGGCGGCCCTTGCAATGCTTATGAAGCACCCTGCATGTAAAGAATCAGGAGATTTTGTATTCAAAATGATTTGCTTTTCATAACTTTCATCATTTTGTTTAATTTCGTAAGCAGTTGAAAAGGTAATATGTATTAAAAGAGATTTGCTGTTTTCATATCTGTTATTAATTTAATAGTACTTACTACTTGCGACAAAGCATTTATACTAAAATTCATGTTCAACAATACATAGATTTGTTCTTAAAATTGATTTTACATATTACCAGAATAATAAATGATAATAATTGATTCATATTGAGAACAACAACGAATACATATTTTCTTTCTTTTATGTAACAGCACTGAGCTGTGAAAAGAAATGTATACCAAGGAATATTGAGAAGCTTTTCTTATCTGTACTTTTTTTCCGAAATGTTCACGGCATAGGTTGTCCGCGGTAACATCTATCTTCATTACCTTGAACAATCGACCTTCAATAGAATTTGAAAACATTTGCCAATTTAGTAACAATGAATTCGTCAGTAGTGATTCCATTTAGGTAACTTAAGAAAACACCCAGTACTAAGATGTCTAACATACATTAACACCTCTTGAAACGGCCTGAAACATATGCCATGTTAAAATTATCGTTATCCTTATATGATTATTGTATAAAACATAGATTTAAATGTAGTTGTTCTCTTGCAAAAGTAGTGAATTTAGAGGATCCATATAAATAATGCATCAGGAAACATTTCATTCTGCTTATGTAGTTCGTCTAGATTTTCAATAAAAATAAGACAAACATAAAGCTATTGTGATTCGAACCAACGTCAGTACTGTCAGTGTAAATTAAAAAATAATATATCTTACATAAACTAATATAAGCAAATTACCTAACAGATAAAAAACTAATGTGTATTAAGGATCAAAAGGAATAATTTTATTCAATTTTTTGCTCTTTCTCTCTTGTGCTAAACAGAACTCTGAATATGGATAATTGAATTAGGCCATCAAAACACGCCAGTTGTTTCATGCTGGTTTCGTATTTGATTTTTTCAAATTAGCAAACAATAATTTTATCTTCATGTTTTTTTTTTGCAATATAAAATTTCGTTCAAGATCCGATAAAAATAATATTTCTCTCAGTTTCGTTTTGAAGACAGAAAAATAAAAGGCATTTTAGTGCAGAAATAACAAGTGTAATATTTTTTAGTTCATTTTATGAAAATGCCAAATGTTTTAATTCTCTGAAGAAATGCAGAGGGAGAACAAAACGATTAGAAATTGTCATTTTCTCTCGACTTGCTTAAATAAAGAGCAAATTAATTAAGTAATAGCTCAAAATAAAGAGGAAATCGAAATAATACTTTCATTTGCTGGCAGAATTGTGAATTTATGTTATTAAAAACCTAAAAACCGCATGGTTAAACTTTTTTTTTAAATTTTACTCACATTATAAGGTATTTCCCCGCCTTCTTTGCATGTCTTCGTGGTGTAGTGGTCTGCATGCTCGACGCGTAACCGAGAGGCCGTGGTTCGCTTCCCGGCGAAGGCGTTGCTCATTTTTCATGTCTGATGCTTCGAAATAACCTAATGTCTCTACAACATAACTTCTTCAGAATTACATAAAATGCTTTAGGTTATATAGGTTTGGAGAATTATCAAAATTATTTTTTAATCAAAATTATTTATTAAGTTTTTTCTAATAATTTCAGTGTTCTGCGTCGAATATCTGCATAATTCTTTGATAAAGATTTATTTTCATGTTTCCTACTACTTCTTCGAATTTAAATAATTCAAAGAATTCATCAACATTTTCGACTGCACTCTTTGCATTCTTCTTCCGCTACCCAACGTCTAATTCCTGAAAGTGGATCCTTTTTATTGCTCTTACTTACTTATTTTTTGATCCAGGAGATGCACATTTTATTTTGTCTCCTTCACCGGGAGCGCTTTTGTGGTGGAGAAAATCGAAACGAAGAAGGATTGATTTTTCCCCACTCACCGTTTCCTGTCAGCATGTTGATTTTAATTTGCCGCAACCGCAAATGTTGTTTATAAATCTTAGCTTCCGAAAGTTTTTCGAAACTTTCTAGGTAAATAACCTTCATGATTACTTAAGTCCTTTCTTCGTGGATGGGCTGCGCTGAAATTGACGAGTTGCTTGTATGAGAGAGGCGGATAGCAAGTCGCTTAATATTCCGAAGGGGATGTCTTCGAGGATATATCACTTATTCGAAATGAAACTAAATTTTGATGTTGCTGGGCTCCGCTTGTTGTACCGGATGCTCCGTTTCTGTAGAGTTTGATTATGCAAAAGCGACGTTTAGAAACTTATGGTTCGAATGAAAACGAATGCGAAGTTTTATAGCATGAAAAGAAATGAGCGACCGTCTGAACCGTTTTCAGAGTATTCCGCAATGCAGAATATATTGTAGACACCACTTTTCTTAAGGGAAGGGAGACTGTAACTAGCATTATGATATTCTTTGATATTCAGTATATTACATCCGATTAAGTGCTGGATAAGTTTTTGGTTATCTTGGAAAGTGAATACTTTTCATGAATCAAAACGTTTAATTATGTAATTAAAAATAGCATAATATTTAAATATTTTATAATGGAACTCTTTAATTAATAAAATTATACTTTTCCTGCATTCTGCTTTAGAGTATACACATATGTATGTGTGTGTAATGAAAAAGACGCATCACTAAGCAACATTGATGGCTTAGAGCGTATATCCGTAATGAAGAACAAACGTAGAAGACTAAATACTCATCTTTATTTCAATCGACACAATTAATTTGGAACACTAATCGTGCCTGTTTCAGAACAGTTACATTTTAGATACTGTTGCGCTAGGAAGAACAGCATCAAGCGACATCTCAGCGAGAACAGACGTAGAAGCAAAGTACTATCCAATGTGGAAGCACATCAAGAGAAGGTTTACGTTTAAGTTCTGAACTAGTTACGCCATCAACATTATTAAGACATGTGCATGGATTGATCTAAAATGCAGTCGAAAGAAATTTTGATACATTGTAGATGCTAATAGGGGGACATATAAAAATACAAAGAAGGTATTTAAAGAGATGGTAATTTATAAGAGATTTATTTTCTGATTATAATATATATATATAACTATATATATGTAAAAGAAAGAGTCTGTCTGTCTGTGTGTGTGTGTCTTTCGTTCGTGCTGCGCATAAGCTAATAAACCGAGGGCTACGAAATTTGGTACATAGGTGCACCTAGACAAGAGCCAGTGCATCCCGAAGTGACTTCTTCAAAATTCGAATGAGTTTTTTTATGTTATGTTTTTTGATGAAATCACATCAAATCGATCTCTCTCATTATATCAGCAACAATGGCACGCAGCCATTGTTGCTGATATATCGCTGTTACCATTGTTTCTGATATCAGCACTGTTACCGCTCGGAAAAATGAAGGCGATAATTCTGTGCAGATTTTAAATTTAATGTTTCTCTTGGACGTTGGTCGAGAGAGGGCAACGGGAAGTTGGTTAATTTATTTATTATGATAATCAGTATTTGTATTAAGGGATATTGCTTATTTCATTTTAATTTTTTTATTTGTAATACACTTTTATTAAAATTTATCGGTTTTTTTTGGATAAACTTGTTCTTAAGAGTAAAATTCTGTGCAGTTTTTAAATTTAATGTTTTTTGGTCCATTCAGCCATTTTTCCGGTACATTTAAAATCCAGACGAAAGATGGCCGCCTAGCAGCTGGTATATACATATATATATATATATATATAT
>KK113206.1:140159-152595 GCA_000611955.2 Stegodyphus mimosarum
AAAGCGGGTTCTAAATCAGTCGTAATGGCTGAGGGTGAAGGCATAAGAGGTGAAGCTAACAAAACTGAGCTTGAAAATCACAATCATAATTTTCACGCACGTCAAATCATTTCTTTGTAGATGAGATATTTTTCAATCATAATTAAATACTACAATTTTTATATACACATGTTAAAAAGTACATCATCTTAGACAAGAACAGCAACGCAGAGATTTTGCAGGGCAGGAGAGGTTAGAAAAATGACGTAATTGCTCGCGAAGCAGCATTTATACCAGGCAGGTGAATAGGTACAGCTAAACTGCAATTGGTTAATTTTAGGGTTTAGTTCCCTTTGAAAGCAGCATTATAAAACTTGGAAAGATCTCGACCTTGGCAGAAAAGATGAAGTTAGGGGGAGAACATAAAATTTAGAATAGTCAGTTTTGAGGTTGCTAATTATTTCTTAACTTAGCCATCGTATTTCATTATATCTTACATATATATATATATATAAATCATTGATTAGAAGAACTAAAGCTATAACCTTCGTAAAAATCACTTAAAACATAATTTTATTCATTTAAAATTTCAGAGACTAGAATAAGACACTCACCCATTTAACTGCGTAAGGTATTTCGCCGGGCTTCTTCGCATGCCTTCGTGGTGTAGTAGTCAGCACCCTCGACGCGTATTCGAGAGGTCCGTGGTTAGAGTCACGGCGAGTGCATTGCTCCTTTTTTCAGCTTCCTGACATCGAAAATAACCTAATCAACTGTTAATCAAAATAAAATTAGCCCAAATTTCTTAAGAAACATATTGCTATGAGAAAAGTGGATGTAAGATATTGCTCAAGCGTTAATTTTGTTGTTGCTGCTAAATTTTGCTTAAGGAATTTTCCCAATTATTGTGAGCTTACGCTTAGAGCTACGAAAGTTTTACATCTGAAAGCAGCTTCTTCTATATTAAACTCACTGAAGGCAAATCCTGGGGCTCTATATACTATACATTATTTCGATAAGTCTATTTATGTTTTCTGTTACGTAGATTAAAAAAATGTTGGAATATTTTATACGAAAAGATAAAAATAAAACTAAAATGAGATTAAATATATTAATTGCTTATTATAACTGCTAGTACTTTAGTTTTTTTAAGCGCATTATTCGTTTACCATTTTTTATTCTCCTGAGTGAATATCTTCTGCTTTCTACATAAGAGCAAGTTAATACCACAAAAACCAGTTCGTTCGATTAAAAGGCCTGTTGAAGCTTCGGGAAACAAAATTAGTAAAAATATACCTATTTAATTGTTCATAACTATTCTGCCATTAGGAACTGAACACAGAAGTTATTTTGAAGATCTTTATTATGCAAGATCAGTTTAAGCACGATAGCGTTAAATTCCCTGACCACTCTCAAGCAATGAATTAATTATTTCAAATAATATCATATAAATGATTACGTGTCGAGCTTCAGTTAAGTGTTAAATTTCTTAAAAAAATATTTAGAAAATTACTCAGGATATTGGTGGAAACTGCGATTTGTCTACAATGTTTAGAATGAAACATCATTTAAGATTATGAAGCTATTAATACATGTGGAACAGAACTATCGTTAATACAGAAACTGTATTATAGTTATGCCCCACTGACTAGGCTTCCGATCTAAGGTAAAGGCGAAAGGACTGATGTATGATCAATGGAAAAAACAACAAGCAGCCACCACAATAGGGTAGTGGCTGAAAGACCATACGCCATTAATTGTTCTTAATCAGGAAAGTTACAGAAAACTTATTATAAAAAATAATTGAGGACATGAAATATAAAACGGAATAGTACTTAAATATAGCAATTGTGTAATTTCAGTTTTTTACGAAAGCTCGGAATATCCAAATTTTCCAAATTAAGAGAAGTTTAGTTATTGTCTAACTGTTGTCTAATTATAACCAATGCAACAGTGACTAGATCTTGTATCTTTTAATATTTATGTGAAAACGTCGTTGCAAGTAATATCTGGAAAGAAATTTAATGGATTCATATGACATATTATGTTGCAAGTTAGGTATTTAAACAAAACTGCAAATTGCAATTGTGTAATTCTTTCATTGCTGCTTTTAAAACTGCTTAACAACCACATGAAGCACATATCTTTCTTTAAGTCACTTACCAGGAATATGTTCAGAATATTTATCCTTGGACATTATAATTCCATTTAAATTTTTGTTGTGAAATTACCGACCATTGAAAATGTTAGTTTGTAATATTTCCTCTTACAGCGATGCTTTACGTGAGTTGATATATAACGCTCACAATTACATTATTCTAGTCAAAGTTGATGAATTGGAGTTTGGGTAAATAAAAATTTTAGCGAATTCACACTTGACAAATGTACCTTGAATTTTATATAAGTTGTGAAATGTAAGTTTTGAACTAGATGTTTACACATTACTATAAATGCCTTTTAAACTGAGAATGTTTTATTTTAACACTTTGGGTGATATTCAAAAGATGATTTTGAAACTTTCTATTTCTTACTATCTACTCGGGAAAAAGATTAGCAATTAGTTTCAGATTTGGCAATCTTTTCTTTTCATTCTGTTTGTGTTTACGTTACATTAAAGCTATTTTTTTGAAAAATTTGATTTTTTTCAACTTTTCTGTTTAAAAAAAACTGTAACTTAAAATACTTCTATAATAATTTTATGAAACTTCCCATAAATAACCTATAAAAATGTGATTTAAAGAGAGTAAAAGTTTTAAGTTTATGTACATATTTAAAATATATGCAAATAATTTTGTAAATTAAAAGAGAGAAATTTCTCGTAAAGTAGCTAGTGCATATACTCAAACAAATATTTTAGTAGATATTTTAATTTGTCACTTGGATTTTAGGCCATTTTCTTATGTATTAATGTATTAATAAATGTAAGTGAAAGAAATAAAAGTAAAATAATTATTAGTATTTTTGCTGGAGCATATCTCATAATTTAGCAGTCCTAAAAATTTTAACACATTTTTGACCCAAAGTAGGAGAACAAATAAAACATTATGCTTTAATAATCTATTTAGCCCGTATTTCTTTTATTTTAAGAAGCATTCTGTTAAATAACTCCAGTATTAGATTTATTTGTACTATTTTCAAATTTTGCAGGTAGATTACAATCGGGTACCTTAAGCATCAAATGCTATTTATTTTATTAACAAATTTGAAGAATTTTATGCTCTTTTATATAACTTAGTAGAAAGCAATAAAATGAAAATTATAGTATTTTAAAGGATAATATTGCAGGGTTTTCATGCATGTCAAAATTAAGCCTTTAAAAAAGATAAGAGGGTAATAGTCCCACTACTTGTTACCAAAATACTAATACTGCTACTTCTGCTAATATTAATAATGATACTAGATTACACAGAATTTTGAAAGTTTTTTTTTATTTCGTTCTTAATTCAAACTAGCAATTTTTACTAATTGATTCTTATAGTGAAATAAAAATTATATTTATATCGAAAATCTATGTTTAATTTTGCTACATTATTTTGGAAATTGTTTTGTGAAAATATTTGCAGTAAGGAAAAGGATGTTTCGGTTGCACAAAGAAAAGAATTATTTAACAATTTTTTGGATTTAAAATGGGTAAATATTGAATAGGATTTTCGTACTGAACACACACGACAACAAAAAAAATACGTCTGATTATAAGAAATGATTCTTTACGAGCAACAGAATATTTACATATTTTAAGAAAAAGGAACTAGAAAACATGTGTAAGCTTTGGGCGTAATATCAGGCTCTGTAACCAATCCTTTAATATAAACTATGCTACTGCTTTAAACTGTTGGACTAACTGTAACAACGAGGGCGCCCTTTGGTGAGTAGCCAGAGAACTACTCCAGTAAAAGCCAAGTGATGCACCTGATAGGCTGTATCAGACTCTTGCTCTGTAATTTTCTGAAGTTAAATGTAATGTCCGTGTGTAACTTAAACCTGTTAATTGTTACACTATAAATGACCCCATCCAAAACGACTCGCCATAGCTCTTTATTAGAAGCATAATTTTTACATATGTGTCACTCAAATTTTCTTATTTAATCACTTATTTTAGTGTGATAAAATTGTATATTTTTTAATATAAATATTTTAAAGGAATTTATGTACAATAATAATTCTGCATTTGTTTTGTGATTCAGATCAAGACTTAGAGGACTCTCGTTTCATCCTTCATTTCAGTAATTAATTAGTAATCTGAGGAAATATTTTGAGGAAATGGATGTACTCAAGAATGCTGGAAGTTTCTTGTATAGCATTACTGGCTTTCGGTAGGAAACTCTTTCCATATCGTATTCAATATGATTTGATTTTATACATTTTTCTTTTCTTTTTCTCCTAACTTCTTCCTATTTATTTACGTGTCGACATGTCTTTTGCTACTGAGTCTATATTTGACTTCAGGTTTTTCTCGTGAATCTGTGCTCTTAAATCTTCAACTGAAACATATTTTTCAATTTCGGCAGCCTTAATATTAATCTTTTATTTTTACTAAAACTTTATTGAAAATCTTGATGTCTTAACTATTTTATGTTATTTACTGTCACTTATGTTATGTGTTTTATGTGGGAATGAAGTGACAGACATAACATCCTTTCTTTTAAATCTACGTTTTAAGAAATGTTACTTAAAAATCAATTCAATGCTTAAATGTTCTAAGTTCAGTCATTATATAAAGCAAAAATAGAAAAGAATGTCGAACATGTGCAAGGGTACACTCTAATTACGCTCATTCCTTTGTAGAGTATCGGATGGCATTTCGTCCCTCCTTATTTGTATATTTCTGTACTACAAACATATACGACAAACATCTAAATTAAAATTTTATTTTTCTTCCAGTTTACAAATCATGACAAAATATATTTCTGCTGCATGCGATCGGAAATTACATTAGTTGCTTTGTATTTACTGTAATACTTTTAAATCTGAAAAATCTGGTTCCTGAAAAAAGGGCCATCTTAAGTAACTACTGTTTATCAACAGCAGGAAGAACCAGGATATCCTCACATTTGTAAAATTTTCAAATATGTCGATTTAAAATATAAATACATCCCCTAAACTCGCTTCGCTTGTATTTCACTGGTTTAAGAGACGAAAGGCGAAAGTGAATAAAAGATACAAGATAAATTATGTGTTAAGAACAAACTTTAAAGATAGACTTTAAATCATCTTGCAACTTAACGACATCAGTTGTTATTTTCTTTAATTAATCGTTTTATTTAACCACGATTTTAATTTGCCTATTATTTTTTTATTTTACCATTAGCAGTACAGCTTAGATAATTAAATGTGCAAACTGACTTGAGCTGACATTGTGCAAATGTAAATTACAAAGATTTCAGACCCAAATAGTACACAATTTTTTTATTATCTTACGTTTGCTGACATTCATTGCAGTAGAAGTCACATAATTACGTACAAATATAGACCGTAATAAACAGACCTAAATATAGACCGACATAATAATTATACAAATTCCTACGTTGCCTGTCATTTGTATTATTGACAATGTTCTTTCGAAAATTCCCTGAAATCATTCTTGTACTGTCAGCTTCTGAATGCCAGTTGATTTGCAATTGCACAAGGTGATGTTTTTCCTATGAGCCGGATGTATTAATTTTCTTAGGAAATCTGATTTATTTTCCATATCTTTGGGTGAAAAAAATGGAACGAAAAGGAATGAAGCGCATGAAAATGGCAGCGTCTGGCTGTGAAAGCCTAATAGCATATACAAAATTTTGACATGCTGCTTAGAATTAGTTTTATGGAATCTTCAATTAAGCCTGGAAACAGAAAGTTTGCTAATGAAATCAAAATTATGTAGTACAGACTTAGTCCGTACATGCACTGAGTTCCATTTACTTGAAATATATCTGTAGAAATTAATTAATAGCCTATGGAGAAGCATGAGGAAACATGATGAAGAAGCATGAGGTCGGCGATAGCGCATGGTCTTGGAGGAAAAGTTACCTACTTGTCTAGCAGCCTTTATTCACGCTTCCGCAAAACACAAAATACCTTTAATTCTAAGCAGTATATCACTAATTCTAAGTAGCATGTCAAACCTTCGTCTATGCTATGAGGCTTTCACAGCCAGACGCTCCCATTTTCACCTATAGGTGAAGCTAGGGGGAAAAGAGCGAATGATTGGAGTTCAAAAAAAGGGAGGGCTTGACATCACAGTATCAGGACCAAAAAGATTTTATCTCAACTGATTCTTGTGCAAGTATGTTTTCAAAAGGACTGATATTATAATAAGTTAAGAACTCTTCAAGCATGTGATATTATTTAACCCAGAAATGCATTTAAGGGTGAAAATTTTCTCATGTTATATTTTATATGTATATGTGTATACATTCTCTTTTCTATTACGAACGTTTTAGAGTATAAGTAAATACGTATCCTTTTGAATTCTTAGTATTCTAGTTTCACAAAATATTCCAAAACTGTTATATACCAATTTTGACTATTCACTAAGATGGCTGAATTAGTTCAAAATTCAATCCTTTTAAAGCACAATCATTATTTTATGAAAGTAATTAATTTTCCAGTTGAATTTATTCAACTTATTTAAACCTATTTACCTAATCAAAACTTTGTTTCTAAGAATTATTTCTGCAGTCTGAACATTATTTTCTGCTTTGCGCTTTCGTTGACTGAGCAAACAAAATCAAACATATATTTTAACTAAGGCAAACAGGAAACTTTGTCCGCCTGAGTAACAATTACAGTCATAATTGATTAATACATTTCTAGCATCCTTCGATGTCATTTGTAGTTTAAATACGTCATCGTACGTCCCTCACACGATTCTTCATCCTGATATTTTGACAGTATGTTCCGATTATTTCATCTTTGCAATCTTCATTGTCATAGTGACATTTGACATGATTGTCGATATCTTTAAATTCTTCCTGTCTCTTCTATTGGTTTCGAAAATTGATTCGGAATTGTATTTAATCATTTCTATACGATTTGAAGAGTCACAGAAAGAAATCCCTTGATTACTTTCCTGCTTGCGTTTCGTCAGCTCTGTATTTTTTGTAAACTTGGGAACGGCTTAACTTTGAACTTTCTTTCTTTAGCATGGAAATTATGTTTTCAAATTGCTATTAGTGAGGCTTAAGATTTTCTTTACAAAGACCATTAAATTTATTTTGCTCAGACATTTCTGACTAAATTATCTTCTTTTTTGATCTTTTCCATAAGATTGAAACTCTCATGTGTTTCCTGACCAAACTTAAATTTCTGTTCCTCGGCCAAAAATTCATCCGCATGGCAAGCTATAAAAGTAAAACTGCCTATATTAAAGATAAGATGAACATTATTAATAAAAGGCAGAATAGTTGCAATCAAATCATTATCTGCAAGGAATACAGTTCATCCAAATCTACAGAAGGTATTATATAGAAGAAACGAGACTCAATAATATCTTCTCATAGAGACAATTGGTACCACCTAAAAATTGAGAAAGGCAGAGCGTAAGGATGTTGAAGAACTATTGATGAAACGGTTCACCATTCAAATAAACAGTCATGTGACAATGTCTGGATATACATTTCAGACAAAGGCTAATGAATTTGCCAGACTCATTGCCGAGGCTGACTTTTTTTTTCTGAAATCACTGGTTGGCTCAGATGGCCTTTATGGGCACAAATGGCTGAATAGATAAGAAGCGAAATAATATTTCTTCAGGAGAAATTATTGGAGAATTTTAGGAGTTGGACAATTAGATGCCCAGAAATTGGAAATAAAATGCACGGAATCACATGTCTCACGAAAAAAAGGACATTTCGTAAGCCTTTAAAGCTGAGTTGTTCTACAAAATGATGCCGAAACAAATGTTAAAATTTAAAGACAAAAATACACTAGCCTAAGATTGTCACTAAAATATACTGGTGTAAAAGTTATTAAACCTAAGCGTAATCAGGAGATTGAAGTGTCATTACAGGAAGATGGTCATTTTGAGCATTTAAGGCTAAGTACTAAAATCACATCGATTAAAACGTTTCACTTCCTAATTTAATGCTAGGACTAGACAAATCTTGGCGACTTGTTACAGAATCACCCATCCGAAACTCTTTTCTGCATCTTGATCTAGTTTTCTTCAGGGTATTGATCTGTCTAGCGTTCTTCATCATGTGCTCGACATGCCAGTATAGTAGGTTGTTGAAAAGGAAGATGAAAAAGACGATTTGTCTATCGCTAAATGGCTACGAAAAAATGACGTTTCAATATTTTCACAATGTCACATGGAGGTTTTTCAATGCTATGATAATGTTGTCACTTGCGGAAATCCAAATGATGAAGTTATTGTGAGAGAAATAGAAATCAGAATTGCTGATACCGATCATTTTTCTTCTAATGCTGAAAAGATGTTGGGGGAAACAAAACGCACGTAAAATGAACTTGCGATTTCGTGAGATGCTAAGACAGCGATGTCACTAATAAATTGCAGAATTTCTAGAGTCGACAGTGATGGAATTTTTAAGTTTTGTGATAAAATATGTGTGTGGATAAAATGGTCCTGAGTTCTGCATCACACCAGGAAAAAGTAAAATATACACTCACGTTTGTGAAAATTGCAACACCATGAAGGACTTACGCGAGTGAGCTGAAATTTTCAGGAAATGCAAAGTAGCGCATGATATGCAAATGATTAGAATTGCAAATCCGTAGCGCATGCGTATGCTGAGCAGCGCCCTCTGAACGGCTGATGGATCCGAATAAATAGACGGCTGTAGCGAGGCGTGTATGGTTATCGGTGGTTATCTGCTAGTGGTAAACGTTAACTCAATCTGTACTTATGCCTCGTCGACGAAAGAGAGCGAGATTTGAACAACTTACAGAGTTTGAACGAGGGAGAATCATCGGCCTTCGTGAAGCTGGATTGTCGTATCGTGCAGTAGCCTCTCGTGTGCAGCGTAACAGCAGCACAGTGATGCGCGTTTGGAAGCAGTGGACGGACGAGTGTCGGACAACTCGGAAATCCGGGAGTGGACCCCGAAATGTGACGTCAGCTCGCGATGATAGACACCTGGTCCGCATGGCGCGGACGGACCGTACAGCTTCCTCTAGACAATTGGCAGCACTGTGGTCAATAGCTACAGGTGTTTCATTGTGTGCTTCATCAATTCGTAGACGTCTGCTGCAGTGTGGACTGCGCGCACGGACTCCTTTATACAGGATCCCCCTAACGCACGACCATCGCCGCCTGCGGCTACAATGGGCCAATCAGCATAGAGACTGGCGTGCTGATTGGCAGCATGTCGTGTTTTCTGACGAATCCCGCTTTAATTTGTGGTACCATGATGGCCGCATTCGTGTCAGACGCTATGCCGGTGAACGCCACCTTCCGGAGTGCATTATCGAACGCCACAGTGGACGAACACCCGGAGTTATGGTCTGGGGCGCCATAGCATATCATAGACGATCTCAATTGCTACGAATTGTGGGCAATCTGAACAGCAACCGGTATATCCGTGAAGTTCTACAGCCCGAAGCTGTTCCCTTCCTTCAAAGCTTGCCAGGCGCTGTATTTCAACAGGACAATGCCCGCCCTCATACTGCTCGGATTGTTAAATCCTTCTTTGCAGCGCAGCAGGTACAGCTTCTTCCTTGGCCTGCGTGTTCCCCGGATATGTCGCCAATTGAACATGTGGGGGATGTCATTGGTCGGCGTCTTGCTCGTGATCCTCGTCCTGTTGCGTCTGCAGACGAACTTTGGGTACGCGTACAAACGATATGGAATGCTCTTCCTCAGTCAGACATTCAAACTTTGTTTGACTCCATGCCACGTCGTGTAGCAGCACTTATTGCGGCGCGTGGTGGCCACACAAAATACTGATTCTGATCTCTTGTTCTTGTTTGTTTGCTTTGAACATTTAATCATTTATTTGTACCACTACCACTCAACTGTGTATTAAATTGCATTCATTTATGACGATTCCTTCTTGGTGTTGCAATTTTCACAAACGTGAGTGTAGTTTTTCTGCTCAGAAGTTAGCTAATGTTATGGATAAAACAATTATTTATAATTAAAAATATGTAATTCGAGGGGAAAATCAGAAGCATGATATTTATGCTGAGTAATAGTTTAATAGCATGCTGAGAAACTGGAAACGAACAATCGACAAATTTAATAACTGCGCTTCCTAATAATTAATACTCAATCTAGATATGATTTTTTTAAATTGCACTGCGCGACACCAAGAAGGAGTGGTCAGAAATTTATGCAAATTTTAGAATAGACGCACGTCACTGAGTTACGCGAAAGATGTGAAATGCGCAGCTCTCCGAAGCACGTGAAGTAAGATATAAGGGAAGGAACATGCAGAATGGGCAATATTCATGTCTTTATTTCTGTCAGACGAATTATCGAAGAAAGTTGGTTTCTGTTCGGGAGGATACGTGTAATAGGAGAGAATGCCAGGCCGCCGTCAAGGAAGGCACTTCCAGCAGATAGGCGATTTTACGAGGGGTATGGTGAACGGACTAATAAGGGCGGGTTGGTCCTTACGTCAAATCGTAGCCGATACCCACGTGGATGCGAGTACGGTGCATCGGCTATGGCGAACATGGTTGAAACAAGGGAATGTGGAAAGAAGGAGGGGTGCAGATGAAGCCAGAGTGTGGTCAGCGCGCGTGGATCGTCGCATCCGCCGACAAGCTGTGGCGCTCCCGCAACTCACTTGTACCGCGATTCTGCAGCATGTGCAAGATACCCTGGATGTTCCAGTGTCGACGAAAACCATTTCCCGTCGATTGGTTGAACGTGGCCTGCACTCACGGCGTCCGTTAAGAAGACTGCCATTGACCCCACAGCATAGACGCCGACGTTTACAATGGTGCCGGACTGGAGAGATATAGACAGAATGGCGAAACGTCGTGTTCTTAGATGAGTGACGCTTCTGTTTATCCCGTCACAGTCGCCGCATACGTGTGTGGCGTCGACGTGGAGACAGATCTAATCCGGCAGTAACTGTGGAACGACCCACCGCGCGACAACATGGCATAATGGTTTGGGGCTCTATTGCCTACGATTCCAGGTCACCTCTAGTTCGTATTCAAGGACCTATGACGGCCCAACGATACTTGAATAATGTACTGCGGCCGGTGGAAATCCCCTAACTTCAGGGGCTGCCTAATGCAATTTACTAGTTCGTACTCAGGGCCCTATGACGGCCCAACGATACTTGGATATTGTACTGCGGCCATTAGCAATCCCCTACCTTCAGGGGCTGCCTAATGTAATTTGTCAGCAGGATAACCCCCGACCACACAGTGCTCGCCAACATGTGCTGCAAGGTTACAAATGCTTCCCTGGCCACCGTACTCTCCTGACCTGTCACCAATCAAACATGTGTGGGATGTGATTGGATGCCGTTTCCAGACTCTGCCCCTGCCTCGTTCAGAAGACGAACTGTGGCAAATGGTTGAAAGGGAATAGAGAGCCATCCCTCGGGACACTATCCGCACTCTTATTGACTCTACGGCTAGACGTGTTTCTTCGTGCATCGCTGTCCGCTGTGGTCCTACGTTCTACTGAGTCGACGCCATTCTTGCTCTGTATTCTGACTATTATTTTGAAATAGAGATCACTTATTGCTGCTTGCTGTCTGTGTCATTTTTCCAAATTTCATCGCTTTCTGGCCACTCCTTCTTGGTGTTCATTTTCAATGTCGAGCAGTGTAGACTTATTATTTACTTCTTTGTAGATGTAACACTATTAATCGGTTTTTTGGTTCATCATTTAATTTTTAGGCGTTTCTTGTGAGATAATCCATTTTTCTTATGCGATCGGATGCAGGGAATCAAACTTTCGATCCCTTGAAATTCATTATAACAGGTTTTTGCTGTGTATTAGTTTATTATTGTGCAGGAGAAATTTAACATAAAATTTTAGTTTGATACGTAGTGGTGAGATATAAATTAAACGTATTATTAATTGAGGCCAGAATATGCAAAAGAAAACGTCGCTCAGTTCTGTTAAATTAAATAATAAGTCATTGAATAAAATTAATTCCACATTACAGTACTTTAGCCTTGAAAGAGCGCATCATATATTGTTTCTTACCAATTTTCACTGCTTTTTTTTGTATGAAAAATACTTTAGCTTAAGAAATATTAATGATTTTGAGAGCAAATGACATATCACGAAAACGAGCGGGTACAGATAACCATGTAGCAGATTTTGAGAGCAAATGACATATCACGAAAACGAGCGGGTACAGATAACCATGTAGCAGATTTTGAGAGCAAATGACATATCACGAAAACGAGCGGGTACAGATAACCATGTAGCAGATTTTGAGAGCAAATGACATATCACGAAAACGAGCGGGTACAGATAACCATGTAGCAGAGCCGTGCCAAGAAAGTTTTCGTCTGAGGCAAAAAAGTAAGTGCGCGCTTC
>KK113206.1:152626-189723 GCA_000611955.2 Stegodyphus mimosarum
TATATATATATATATATATATATATATCAAAATAGCTATATTTGTATTAAAGAAAACTAACTGTATTAAATAAACATATTATATTTCTGATAGCATAATTATACCATAATTCTTAAAGTATTTTAATCGTAGCTTTATAAATTCAGAAAAATAATATAGCGAATTATTTATAACTTTCAAATGAAAATGATAAAAAATTAATTGATCAATAAGAAATAACAATGAAATACACATTGCATTAATTTCCAGATTTCCTTGCAATTGTTCCTATTGTTTAAATTATTTAAGTTTGCCGAAGCTTATCTCTTCTTGTAATAACCGACAAATTTAAATCATAGTTAAACTAAATTTCGAATACGCATTAGTCAGTTTGGCGTCCCTTCTAGCGATTCACCTGGGGCATTTGCCTCACCCTTGTCCCGGCTCTGCTATGTAATATACAATGCAAGTATAAAAAGTAGTGAATGCCTTAAAGAAAGATATAATACATTAAATTGAATAATAATTCTAAAGAGCATATCTGACATTACATACCTAGCAGTATAAACGAAGTACATGTTTAATTTGAATCCTAAAAAGACGTTTTATAGATCTATAATAATAAAAACAATTAAGGAATTCTGGAGATACAATAAAAATATATGCTCCGTATGTTGCAATTAATTCTCTGGTTCTTTAAAATAGAAGCTTTAGGATCAATTTCAACCGCTGGCTTACTATTTAACTATGGAAAACACAGCTTCAGCAGACGATTCGTGTAGCCTGTTTTTCCCCCATCGTACAAATTTCACCATTGGTCGTACAAGTATACTCTCACTGTGCAAACTGCGCATCTCTGTACCAGTTTTGATGCAGAATATCCCAAGTACGTTCCAACGGCCCTTCGTCACTCTTTCTGTACCACAAACCACTTTAGGGAACCTTTCGGCTCGTGAGCAATTTATGTGGCCGCATGCCATGCCAGGCAGACAATATACACTTGCAACATCAGTGACTTCTTCAGGATTCGATGGCCCATCAGTACAGCAGTAAGTGCTGCAATCAACTATACAAACCAGAAAAAAAAAGCTGAAAAGTTCATGTAGACATGATGAAGTTTTGCTTGAAGTGACATAAAAAGTGCAAGTAGGAAAAACATATAAGCAAAGTTTACTTTTTAAGTTAGATTAAAATTCTAAAATCCCAAACAGTTACACTATTAGCAAAAGGAACTATGGAGGACTTGAAATGAATTCGTATGTAGTTAGTGTAACTAAAAAGGAATCAAATGAAGGCAAAAAATGAAAATGAAGGCAATCCAAACATAAACTGGCAGAGAAATCTGCTATATGAATAAAATGGCGCCTGATTAATGCACATTTGGGTAAATTTCTGTAGAGTTAGACGTAAAATGTTCAATTTAGTTTATAAACATAAGTACGTAAGGGTCATAGTCAGAAAGGAAAATATCTTGCAAATTTTGAATCTCTTAAAATAAATATTTTTTGGCTGTCAAGTTCTGGCATTATGCACTTTAATTTTTGAATATCATTTGCTACAGTATCATATACAAATTTTTTGTACTTGCTAGTGAATAAAAAGATGCACATTCAAAGACTGGTTACATGGCCCATGTTATAAATTACGGCTATTTACTTTACAACTTGTTATCTATTTTCTAGTATTTGTACAATAAAAATTTGTAGAATATGCAGTTGCTTTCTGTACATTAAACGTAGAGAGAGTGACTGAAATTTTATGAATTTAAAAATAAGGCATTAAAAAAAAGCAAACTAGTCCAGTTCTAAACATTATTTTCTAAACTTACTGAAATGCAGTAGAAGCGATTGTTGTTGATTGAGCAATGTATACGTTATAGCTGGGGAAAGTACCATCGATTAGAAGTTAAAGTATCTGAATTTCCTATCAAAGGGATAAAAATTTCACTATGGCAAATTACTTGCTCTTAATGATACATAACATTTCCTATAAACTTAAATTTACAACCATCGTCATAAAATACACCCATCAACTTCTTCCAGTAATAGACCATTCATCGATGAAGAACAGTCCGTTTGGTCTCCAGCAAATAAAATAAGCTGTAGAAAACTTTTACGAGGGCAAACAACCCGAAGATACTGCCTTTCGCAGCTCTGCCAGCCTTTCATCTCAGTGGGAAATGGAAGTTGTGTGTTTGAGAAGCAGCAGCGCTTTGTATGCTAATACTTGCTTTTGGGTATCGTGTCCGTTATTGATGGTAAAAGATAGCGCCTCATTGAATATGATATGAATACATGATAATGTATTCTGTTAGCTTCTGGACGGAATTTTCATTTGATTAAATAAATTTACTGGTCTGGCAGAATTTATCTTTCACAAGTAAATATATTGATAGTTGAAAATGAATATTCCGTAGATTCATTAAAAGATTTTGAGCTTCTTTGATTAATGATTAAATGCTGCTTCATGTTTATGTTAAGTGAAAATTATGAAACAGTTTGGTATATTGACTTGCGGAAAGGTAAACGATAGCCTCTCAGCGGTATACGCCGATTGTTCAGAAAATACGTGTTACTTCAAAAATACTTGAATTTGGTAAAGACAAACAAAAACAAAAGAAAAGAGGATAAATTTTAATTAAATTAAAATGATAAATAACTAGATTTTTAATTTCCAAATTATTCGAAGAATGAGAAATCTACGCAGAAGCATTCTAAGGAAATTAAAAATATATTATTGTGCATTCCTTCAAAAGTTAGATTCATAATTTGTCTCAAGCAGTTTAAATAAAGTGCAAATTTTAATATCATTACTTAGTTAAGTAATGTACTAAGATAATTAATCTTAAACACTTATATATATAAATTCATGAAATACAGGCAATACTGTTATAACTAATATATAATATTTTACTTGTATAAAAGTACAGTATTTTGTCCTGCATGTTATGAGTGATCTAAAGTGATCTTTAAATATGTAAAACAGAAATGATTATAAGCCAAATGAAACTGAAAAATATTTGTAAGTCACTAAAGAGCTATTTCTAGAAACGCGTTAGCATTTCCCTAAAATATAGGAAAATAATATGCTGAATTCTGCCTATGTTATGAATCAAACTGGCATGATACTTGAAGCCCATCTGAGTTTGTTTCAAGTCTATATATTGCTGCATTTCTATGGGTTCGTACATTTCGAGAGATTAACGACAACACTTGGTGAAGGATGAAAACACAATTTATTAGCTAGTATTACACAGAACAGCTATTATTATTACACAGAACAGCTATTATTATTACACAGAACAGCTTATTAGCTAGTATTACGCAAAACAACGATACACTCTCGCGATGCTCTAACTCCCGATAAACCGACGAGACACACCTCTCGTACAGGTAGGGTTTATATAGCTTTTGGCCTGCCTTCGAGAACATTCTGGGCCAAACCGGTAAGAATTCGTTCTAGAATGTTCTCCATCCGTCTATGGCATATCGATAATTTTGCCACCAAATGGGGGATTCGCGCCAAATCTGGCAACCCTGCCTTCGCTTGCCATTTTCTGGGAACTCTTAATGCGCTTTGCGAGGAAGCTATCTTACCGCGGCTGGGAATTTCGTAACAATATAACATTATGTGGATAAAACAAGACGGCTTAATAATGCAATTATTTTGAAAGATTTGCATAGTTTTCACGTCAGATTCTATACTTTTATGAAGTTTCCGACAGATTTTACTTTTTTGTTGTTGTTGTTTGGATTTCAGATGCACATACAAGCAGCTGGGACACTAAAATAGGCTTGGAGAGCGCCCCAAATTAGTTCAAATTCTGAGAAATAAATTAGAATTTATAAATGAAACGTTATATAATGTTTAAAGTGCCTGTTATTAGTGCCATACATTGATTTAAGACATTAAATTTTTTGTGAATTTCTGTCCTGCTTTTGAAGAACAGTCTGAGATCAAGGTACGCGCCGTATTTGCTTCACATTTGAAGTACATTAAGTAAGACTATAAGAGCTTGTGAGCATGTAAATAACATTTTAATTAATTTGCCCATTCAGAACTTCTATAAAAGTAATTTCACATTTATAGGGCATGTATATATATACCCAACTGTAAAAATGCTAATAACAAACGAAGTAAATAACGCAAAAGTTTAAAAGATTTTTGCCCTTTTTAAATTGAAAAAAAAAAACATTATTTTTTTTACAAGGTATTAGATTTTAACGGTCGTCGAGAAGGTTCGTTAAATCATTTTTACACTCTTGTTGAGTTCGCAGTCTACCAGTCTGCTGTTATACTCACACCTACTAACACATTTTTATATATTTTTTAGCTTTATTATTATGCATAATTTTCTTCGCCCTTACGCCATATAAAGTCAAACAGCAAAATTTTTTAAAAAAAGTTAAAAGCAGCATACCGGTATACCTTTACAATTCAAGTGCAGCGTTAAGTGTTGGCATATATACTTTCAGCATTTTTCAACCTTTTCTCAGTTCATCATATCATATCATATACGTTTTCCTTATCGAGAGATCTTCACACCATTCTTTTAATCTTTTAAATCCTTTTTTTAATCTTTTTATTATTTACGTTTTGTATGTTTGTAGAAACATTAGGTTACTTAGAAGCAGAAGATGTGAAAAATGAGCAATGTCGGGATTCGAACCGCAGACCTCTCGAATACGCGTCGCGATTGCTGACCACTACACTACGAAAAGAAGGCGGGAGAAATACCTTATATACTTCCCCTTTTAAAGGGGGACTGGGGATTAGGAGACTCAATTCTCAAATCATGGTGGTGAACAATCATCATCCACTACCTTTTTTCAGTTTGGAGTTTGGGAGCCACTGTAGGGACATTAGGTTGTTTAGAAGCAGAAGATGTGAAAAATGAGCACTGCACTCGGCGGGACTGGAGCCACGGACCTCTCGAATACGTGTTGAGCGTGCTGACCACTACACCACGAATACATGCCCAGAAGGCCGGTGAAATACCTTATATGTTTACTTAATGTATTAAATATCACGTTCTTGATGTTTACGCTACTTAAAACCAGATACAACGGTAAAAATCACAAAATCTTTAAAAATAGCATATCTTTAGAATTTCCGATAGACAAACTCGTGCGCTGGAGATAGAAAAGTTTTTCTGTACGATTTTACCACTGCTCGCTTTGAAATCGTTGAGATTGTTAAACAAGTTTTACAAAATAAGAAATAAATACTAAAACAAATTCGAAATTAAAAAAGCTTCCAGGTGCTCATGTTCGAGTGGAGAATTACGTTATTCAAAATTTGATGACACAAGGTAGCATTTTTTTTCCACAATGCCAGAAACATGCACGTATTCATGCAAGTTCTTGATTATTTAATTTCCTTAAATATAATACAGGACGATAACGTGTGGCGACAACATTCTTAAAAGTGATACGCTATTTATAGTGAGACTAATATCCCTTTCGGGAATAATGTTCCTTTCCGACTAAAAAACAGATTTTTAAAAGTTACGAAATCTAACTTTTTGTATGGTCTTTCGACCCATTCAGTTATAGTACAATCTTTTGTTCCTTTCAATTATACTTAGTAAAATTTGAAAAAAAAAATTGAAAGACAAATGTTTGCTTGAAAACAACAAAAATTGACCAAAATATTTAATTTTGAACTTTGAGAAACATAGTTTTGCAAATTCATCATGCTCCTCTCAAAGATCGCGCACTTATTTGCATTAATTAAAATTTAATTATATTTGTAATTAAAAGATTTTTCTTATGATAATAGGACTATGATTTTAAAATAATAAAACTTCATGCGTATATTATTAACTCATTTCTAGCTTTTGAAATCCTGAAAATTTCATGTGTAGAAATGCTTTCGTTACATCAAATGCAGTAAAATTATAAACTAAGGAATAGTTTACGCTAATGATCTACAAAGTAGTATCAGTCAGTGATATTAGATAGAAAAAAAGCAACATCCAATTGTTTAAATTTATTTTTAAGTAACTCATCGAGAAGACTGATAAGTTTGGTTTCATGGCATTAAAATATATAAAAGTCCCAGAATTTAAAATTAAAGATCTCAAGAATTTTTGTAATACGCGAATCTACGATTTAAGTTTTATCATTTCGAACGACTATAAACATTTACTAAGTAAAACTTAGGGGTTGAAATTGTTATTTCCTAAATCTGTAAAAATGCTAGATGTTTATAAAAAATTTTGCAAATATCAACTTGAACTGATGTACTAGTATTTTCTTCAAGATAATTCGAGCTTTTTATTTGTAAGGCTCTTAAAAATTTATTTATCAAGTTTTTCAGGTCAATTCCAGACAAAGAGATTAAAGAAAATATTTAAGAGGTTAATAAATGATTGGCTAATTCGAAATCATTTTGCAAAGTGTCAGAATTTAAAACTTATGCATTTTTACTTCCTTGTACAATAAAGGAAGTATTGTAATCGCGAAATTATCATATTTCGACGAAAATATCCATTTTAACCGCTCACTCTTGAATCAATTTAAATGACGTTTTTGCATTACATCTCTATGTATGGACAAAATAATGTCTCTTTTTGCCAAAACGGATTATAAAATAGATTTAAAAGAGATTCAGAAGAGATTTCGTTCCCTAATGTGTGTATGTGCGTATGCATGTAGCTTGCATAACTCAAAAACTATAAGCCTCCGAACGTTGAACTTTTGTATGTGGACTGTTATAACATGTAATTGTGCACCTCCCTTTTTTGTTGCAATCGGCGGCAACAAAAGTATATATATATATATATATACACTTCTCGACATTGAAAGTGCAACAGAGACAGCAAGTAGCAATAAGTGATCTTTATTTCAAAATGATAGTCAGAATACCGAGCGAGAACGGCGTCAGCTCGGTAGGATGTAGGACCACCGCGGACAGCGATGCACGAAGAAACACGTCTAGACATAGAGTCAATAAGAGTGCGGATCGTGTCATGAGGGATGGCTCCCCATTCCCTTTCAACCATTTGCCACAGTTTGTCTTCTGAACGAGGCAGGGGCAGAGTCTGCAAACGGCGTCCAATCACATCCCACACATGTTCGATTGGTGACAGGTCAGGAGAGTACGGTGGCCAGGGAAGCATTTGTATACCTTGCAGAGCATATTGGCAGATGCGAGCACTGCGTGGTCGGACGTTATCCTGATGAAAAATTGCATTAGCCAGCTCCTGAGGGTAGGGGATTGCTACCGGCCGCAGTATATTATCTAAGTATCGTTGGGCCGTCATAGTGCCCTGAATAATAACTAGAGGTGACCTGGAATGGTAGGCAAAATCGCCCCAAACCATTATGCCACGTTGTCGAGCGGTGGGGGTTCCACAGCTACTGCCGGATTAGACCTGTCTTGACGTCGACGTCACACACGTATGCGGCGACTATCACTTGATAAATAGAAGCGTGACTCATCTATGGCGTCTATGCTGTGGGGTCAATAGCAGTCTTCTTAACGGACGCCGTGAGTGCAGGCCACGTTCAACCAATCGACGGGAAATGGTTCTTGTCGACACGGGAACATCCAGGTTATCTTGCACATGCTGCAGAATCGCGATACAAGTGACTTGCGGGACCGCCACAACTTGTCGGCGGATGCGTCGATCCACGCGTGCTGGCGTATTTCTGGCTGTACCTGCACCCCTCCTTCTTCTCACATTCCCTTGTTTCAACCATGTTCGCCATAGCCGATGCAATGTGCTCGCATCCACGTGGGTATCGGCTACGATTTGACGTAAGGACCAACCCGCCCTTATTAGTCCGTTCACCATACCCCTCGTAAAATCGCCTATCTGCTGGAAGTGCCTTCCTTGACGGCGGCCTGGCATTCTCTCCTATTACACGTATCCTCCGGGACAAACACCAACTTTCTTTGATAATTCGTCTGGCAGAAATAACGAAACGAATATTGCCCATTCTGCACGTTCCTTCGATTATATCTTACTTTCCGTGCTTCGGAGAGCTGCGCATTTCACATCATTCGCATAACTCAGTGACGTGTGTCTACTCTAAAATTTGCATAAATTTCTGACCACTCCTTCTTGGTGTTGCATTTTCAATGTGGAGCAGTGTATATATATATATATATATATATATACACTCTCACACTACACATACCCACTCTCTTACTCGGCTTGGTGAGCTTAGATTTTTAAACTTATATGTTGGTAAATTGGGCATATTTTGCTTTAAATTTGATTGAATTATGCTATTCTTATGTCCCGGTTAAGGTTTTTATGCTTTTGGGTTAATCTGCGTGCACTAGTTGTAGAATTATGGCCATTTTAAATGTTGGTTAAATGATATTAAGCCTAATGAAGCCACCGTTTGTTTACATTTGAAGCTTTTTAGGAAGTGAATTAAATCAATTTGTGCACAAAATTCAGTGCCTTTTTGCGGCGTTAGACCAAAAATGAACTTTACGTTTTGTACACCAAAAAATCTGTCTTCCTTCCCCCTCGATGAATTGGTTGTTTTGGCGTAGAAACAATTTTAATTGTGAAAGCTATTTTTAGCTGTTTTTGACTGTATTTGGTGCGTTAAGGTTTTCTGTATCTTACAATTTTGAATGAAGATATTTTGAGATTTTACGTATTTTTGACTTGCGCGAAGCGAGAACTGAACTAATTAAATAAGAAATATGTCTCTAATGAATTTCGGGAAAATAAACTTAAGTGAAATGCAGAAAATATGTGTACAATTTAATAGGCCATAGAAAAAAGTCACGTGGTATACACATCAGATATTTTTAGAGATATCGGCATAATCAATTTAGATGTAGTCAAAAAGGTTACTTCGTGCAATAGCTTTCTTTAATGAGAATTATGGCCTTAAAACCCAACCTCTGAAGAAGCATTTAAGTAGACCAACATTTTCGAAATACTCTCTATGTTATTAGTAGCAGACTCCCTTATTCTGCTCAATAATCAATATCTGTATCTCTATCAGAAATACAATCCTTGAAAAGTACATACAGGTGCCAACATTTCTTCATATTCCTCTTAACATAAAATATTTCTTTACTTTGCAAATACTCCATTAATCAAATAAACATTTTAAAAAGATGTTCTGTTTCTTGTATATACTTAAATTTGGGGAATATTAAAATTCTTCTTTCTCCGAAACTTCAGCTTAACCTCTTCTAGTATATTATTCCGAAATATGAGAAGTTATTTTGAAAGTATATTTTTTATGAACAGAACACGAATGTATATATAATGCGTATCTATAAATATAAGTACGAAATACATCCGCTCTCACATCCTTTTCAGAATGAATCATCTTTCCGTGCTTAAAATTCTTGGAATTTGTCCAGATGTCTGCGGCTGCATTTGCTAATCACTAATACGTTCTGATAGCTCCATCTTTTATTCAAAATTCTAACTTCAAGAAATTTAATTCTATGATCTATCCTACGTTTGCTTATATTCGTGGCAGAGTATGTAAATGAGAGTGATCGCTGCAATTCTTCCTGACAAAGGCATTCAAGCTAGACATCAAAGCATAAATTAAATTTACCTTAAACAGGCAAACCTACAGCTGAGTGGATCTAAAATGATGAGGTGATCTGCTATAGCAACGCTTCGGAATAAAATTGTAAAATATGGAAATACAGCAATAACAAATCAATGTACAAAAAGGAAATAAGCTATGATAATACATGGAATACTTTAAGGGAAGAGAAGGTAGGATTTCAAAATAATCTAATAGCATAATATACATCTGATAGGCCTGCAGAACGTCTTTACATTAAGTCAAATGTCCAATATTCTTCTATGGTAAGCAATTTAAAAAAATGTTAAGAGCACTTTTGAAGCTTATAACACGATTGCTAAGATTTTTAATACTGTACATACTTTTAATTATAAGCAAATTTCCAAACATGTATGTATTTATCTCATACATTTTTTTTAAAATTACAAACATACATTAACTATCTCGTTCATGTACGTGATGAGTTTCCTTGAAATTCGTTCTACTTACAATTTTTCTATAAATTATGTTCTTGATCCAATTCGCCAACTGCTTCTTGTATTTGAGCTGATCGTGAATTTTCCATGAACTGCATTATCAAAAGATAGTTTTATATTTTTCTAGCTCTGTGATAGATCTCCATATCGCGCATGAGAAAAAAGTAGTTTAGTGGATAGACTTGTTCAAGATCAATGAAAGCATCAACTTAAAACCATCTATATTTATGTGAAATATTTTCCTCCTTTGTCAATTAGCAGGCAATGCATAAAAGGTACGTTGATCCAAAGATCATGTGTGTTTGAACAAGGATCCTCAGTTAATTCCCTTATAAGCTATTTCCCCCGCCTTCTTGTTGTAGTGGTCAGCACACTGGGCGCGTATTCGAGAGGTCTGAATTTCGAGTCCCGGTGAGGACATTGCTCATCTTTCACGTCTTTTGCTTCCAAAATATCCTAATGTTTCTACAGTGGCACTCGACCTAAAAACGGTGGCGATGATGATTCTTCACCACCGGGATTTGACGATTGGGTCCCCTAATCCCCAGTCGCCCTTTAAAAGGGAAGATTATATAAGGTATTTCTCCCGCTTTCTTAGCATGCCTTTGTGGTGTAGTGGGGAGCACGCTCGGTGAGTATCCAAGAGATCAGTGGTTCGACTCTCGACGAGGACATTGCTCATTTTTCATCTTTCCTGCTTCGAAATAACCTAATGTCTTTAAATCCTTATTCCTTAATTTTTTTTAGTGATTTTAATCCATTATATTTTGAATGCTTTTCTTTTAATCACAGGATTTGAAATCAAATTACTTCCATAAAGGATAAATGCTAATACTGCGAATACGTAGTATTTTTTTATCTTGAATATGCAATTTTTGGTGCCAAAAATATTTTTAATAGCCGGACACATACTTGTTCAGTAGTTTTGGGGAATAACTGAATTTATACATTAATTAATTGTCTCGTCTCTGACGACACTGCTGAATGTGCTTCACAAGGAACAAGTGACTACTCCCACGCAAAAAAAGAAAAACAATATAACTGCAGGTACAGATAAGAGTATGAAGGACTGCAGCGATGTACCATGGGCTAACTGGCAATGCCTTTTCATACTAAAAATATCATAAAAAATTGCAAGAGTTATCATAGTCTCAAGGAAAAAATGAGTTCCGCCGAGGAGATGTGCATCTAAAACTTTCCAAAGAATCTAGAGATTACCTGTTGTGGTACTTCCCTCAAACACACCATACAACCCAGATTCAGCATTTAAAAATAACGATTTATAACATTTTCAGTTTACAATACAATTTGAAATTCCCAAATTAAATAGAGGACATTTGGTTTCATATTATAAAAATAACAGATAATCATAATTAGATAAATATAATTAGTAACACAGTGTTATAATGAACTGTACTAATAATACTAAATATCTAAGGATTCAAACTGTTTGAGAATAACATCATAAATATTTGTGTAAGAATATGAAATCTCAGAGATTAGAGAATACAGAAATTAGAAATATAGTAAATAATTTTTCAAGAAATCAATAAAAGTTTTTAAAATGTACTTATAAATTCATTAAATTTATGCAACATGAATCATTTATATTCGAGAAAGATCTAGGCCACATAAATACAGTCATTGCATAAATTATTAAAACTTATGATGAAGATGTTTATTTTTAATCAGAAATCTTAATGCCAGGAGATCAGTTTATAGGAACTTTATGTGATTATCCTCAATTAGGAAATGAATGATGAGAAATCATCATGTGTTCCTTGTTCCGCGCATGTACAGATGTCGGAGTTTGCTATATTTCTTGCATAGAAATATATGGAGAAAGGGCCGTATTATGTTATATAGTAATTTAATTAAGGGTTCGCGTATAGAGACATAAAGTTCACAATGGGAATCAAGTTATATATGCTTTGTCTGTAATGAATCATTATTCCACAAATCTTGAAAAGTTCAAAAGTTGTTTTAGTCGGTATTTGAAATTTGAACGAAGCCAAGGAAGGATGCTTTCAATACCATTTTGGTTAAGATTTGCTTCTTCAGTTAATTCCTCTGCTTGATCATTACCCAAATGGTTATTACATCCTTTAGTCCATGAACATTAATTTGTGCTTTTGTAGTAAAACAAGAAAATAATTTATGCGCGAAATTAATGGAAGCTGCTTGAATCGCGAAAACAGCTGCTTGCAAATCAGATTTTATGGTAAATTCGTTGAGATTTTTGAGGATGGCCATTTCAATCACTGCGTTTAAGCTAGCAACTCAGTCTGAAGAACACTATTATTATTATGAAGATGACCTTTATATTTGATGATATTTGAAGGCACGGTTTAACAATAGACTGCTCAACCAACTTTTTCTTCAGTTTTGAGGTATCAATAAATGCAATTTTAGAGAATCTACTGGAACTTTCGTCAGACATGGGCAAGTTCATTTTGTTAAAACAAAGCGCTGAGTGAATAAAATTACGATTATTTTTTTTCCATAACTGGGTGGCAGAAAGATTTGGTAATTAAATTCTGCAGCTTGGTTAAGCTGAAGAACTTTCATGTAGGAGTTTTCCCGTTTCTGCACCAGAATGCTTTTCACATTTCCATGTCTAGATTTCTTTCCCATTTCTACACTAGCTAGAGTACACTCATGTCCATAAATTAAGGATAATTCGGAGTCACGCGGAAATCGAACTCTAAAATAAATATATCACATGTAAAATCACTGTCTTCAAGAATCATATGCAAATTTCAGGAAGTAACCAGATGACACCGATGGTGCGTCACAATACGATGACACAGATGGTACGTCACAATGACAAGAGTGTATATACAGGCAAAGAAATAAAATTGTTCGCAGGCGCCTTATAAGCATTTTAGGGCAATAACAGAATAGTTATGACACAAATGACGCATTTGGATGGTTTTTTACGTGGTAGAACTATCGGCCGTCTGGAATGTGGGCGTACTCAACTGGAAGTATCAGACGGAATTGCCCAGAGTGTCATCTCCAGGCTTTGGCAACGATTCCAAGATGATGGTAATGTGAGTAGACGTTACAGCACAGGTCGCCCCAGTGTTACAACGCCGAATGAGGACCGGTATTTGGCAGTTACTGCCAAAAGAAACAGGCGGAGCACAGCCTCAGACCTGTCTCATCAGCTCTCTTCAGCCACTGGTACGTCAATTTCAAGGCAGAGCGTGTAAAGACGCTTAGGGCAGATTGATCTATATGTTCGTAGACCTGTCAGATGCGTTCCACTTACTGCAACTCACTGTCGCCTGCGGTTAGCCTGGAGTAGAGAGCATGCATTGTGGACACCGCAACAGTGGGCTTGTGTGATGTTTTCCGACGAGTCCAGGTTTAGCTTACAGTCTGATTCTCGCCGGACTTTCATATGGAGAGCTCCAGATACCCGTTACCACCAAGAAAACATCATTGAACGACACCGTTACGGTGGTGCAAGAGTGCTCGTTTGGGGTGGAATTATTCTGGGTTCCAGAACTGACCTGCATGTTCAAATTGGAACCATGATAAGCCAAATCTATCGGGACGTCATTCTGGAACAACATATACGTTTGTTTTCGGGCTCCATGGGGACACAATTTGTGTTTATGGATGACAACGCCCGTCCTCACCGTGCAAACATCGTAAGCGAATGCCTTCAATCGGAGGATATCACCCGTATGGACTGGCCAGCATTCTCACCGGACATGAATTCAGTAGAGCACGTGTGGGACATGCTTCGCCGACGAGTTGCAACCCGTCAACCTCCTCCTACATGTCTACTGGAACTTCGGAGGGCATTGCTTTTCGAGTGGTGTAATATCCCCCAAGATCAGATCGATAATTTGATACTCAGCATGCCTAGGCGTTGTACGGACTGTATTGCATCGTCTGGGAGACATACAATGTATTAACAATCATACCAACCATGTAATATTGTTTTTTTGTAAATAGGTCTTTTTTGTAATCTGCTCCAGGGAGAAAAAATCGCTATTTTTTTTAATAATATCAAACATATAGTATCGTTTTTTGCTGTTTACCTTTTGTTTAATAAATAAGCTTTACAATTAAGTCAAATTTGTTTTGCTTCGAACTGTTCCTTTCCCTGACTTTGCATTATCCTTAATTTATGGACCATGAGTGTACTAAGAGCTATATTTGAAGTTGTGCGATACGCTCAAGTAATGCAAATAATGAAAAGCCTTTGAATTGAATTTAAATATTTAATCTTTCTCACTGTCACTTGTTGCACTCAAAATTCGGCTTCGTAATTTATCATTTTTGATATAATTGGTTTTAGAAGAATCCGTGTTAGTTGGAGATTTAAGCCCCAGTTAAATACATGATGCATCGTAGACAGTTAGCTATTGATGGTATACGAACATGAAAGTCGAACACATACCCTTGTTTTCGAACTAATAGTCAGTTCTCGTTATAACTATGACATCCAGGGATGCGAGAAAATTATACATGCGGCATATAATACTTAGGAATGCATGCACTAAATTTGATGGTAAAAGAAATTTTAGCGGAATCATAAAAAATTACATAATATTATGTTGCATTACATTTTGCTTCCCTAATAATTGTAAGAGTGGATGACAGTTTTTACCACTAACTGATTATATCTGGTCTTATATTATGATTTCGGTCTTCATAAACCAAATAAAAACAAATTGTCATTAGGAGATAAACTGTTTAACACTTTTTACTAATCTTAGCATTTTATAAAGATTTTCACTTCAATCATCTAAACAGGTGAATTTTTAACTTTTATCAGGCATTTTATTATTTTATATCCTAGGCAACACTTAACAAAGTTAATACACAAATAATGCAGCCAACGTTGAAATACATATAGCGCTAAATCCCACACATTATTATTTTTAATTTGGTGTTAAGCAACATGTTTTTTGTGGAAGTTCAGCTGATTCAGCGCATCCTCATTGCAAAATATCATATTTTGTAAGCATGTAAAAATACACTCACCATTGCGTTAAATGTATTTGGGGCTATAGCAGTAACTTCGCTCTGCATATCATCTTTTAATGGTGCTAAGGATGATGAGCCATTGATGTACACTCGGAACTTTAAATAGCCCTTTAATAATAAATCTACAGATGTTTGCGTAGTTCTGCTTTTGAACATGGCCAAGCAGTCAACCATGAAGTTCTAATCAGTAGCTCACTTCAAAGGCATTATAAAAAGCTACTTATTTTACAGGGCTATGATCCAGTTCATCACCTTACATAAGCATGCGTGAGATTATATTACTCCAAACGTGATATCACGTTCTCTTTAACATTTTCAGGTAGCGTTGCCTGTTACACGGTATGTTTTGTCTTCATTTTTCGCATGGCTGATTGAAACAGAATGGTAAAATGATGGCGAATGCCGTTGAGCAGCACAGTATAGTTACTCGAAGTCTATATAATAGCTCTTCTGTGAATACGGGAAATATTGTTATTTGCCCATGTTCGACAGCCATCGAAATTAGATTTTCTGGAAGAACGAAATTCGCATTCTCCAGCCAGCGGATGTTCAAGATCCTTTCTGGATTATTTGTAGCGTTTACCAACACCCATGTGACAATGTTACGTGTTACAGTTCATCTGTTCCCCACCTATTCCGAACAAAGTCTCGTTATATTTGTAACAGAGCTTGTAAATGGATGTGTCTAAAACATAGGTTCCAGTTTCGATAAAAATAATTGAAAAAGTGGATCTTCGAAATCTAAGGGATACCTGCATGTAATCCAGCCGTACACCTGAAGATGAAGCTTGAAACAATTCGTTAAATTTTATAGAAATATATAATTTTTCCTGCATGTTCAATTTAACTGCATTAAATTTGTTGGTTTTGGAGTGTTAATTTCCTTAGCTGTCTTTTAATCAAAATACTAGTGGTTTCTTATTTCTTTTGAAGATGGCTGAATAAGTAAATGTCTAAGATCTAAAAAATTGAATTAAATAAAATCAGTTGAAGTTTTTAAAGGGCTCTTTCAAGGGAAAAAATGATGTAATGTGCCTTGCATCGTTCCTCCTTTTTGACGTTAATCCTGTTATGTTAAATGTTTTCATTTTCTTGTCTGTGTTCTCGAATTCAGCAGTTACTGGAACATGAACTAAACGTTCCCGTATTTTCTTGTTGTTTTTCACCTAAGCATGTTAGATTCTTTGCTATCTTTAAACGTACGAAATAGTGCGTGAATTGAATGGAAGAATAAAATAAAAGAATATATCCCAGTAACTACTAGGAAGGTAATTAAAATGTAGAATAAAATAACATTTTGAAGGAAAAACTAAGAAATTAAAAAAATGGAAATAAAAAGTGATTGTTTTTTATTATATGTTTGAAATAGTTTTACTGACAGCCTTTGTGGTTCACACATCAGAATGCTCCCAAAAGCAAGAAAGGTATTGAAGATGTTTTCCTGTTCTTGAAACTGAGGTGTACAAAAGTAATTCAGTTGGTCTTTTCCAATGTTTCTCAAACAACGAATAAACATCTTTATCTATTTATAATAATATTCAGCAGATATTTCATGAGAAATTTAATGATTTGTTCTATGGTATTTCGCCTTAAAACCTTAAAATTATAAAGTACGTATTACAATGCAAGCGTACATCAGTACGTTCAAACATATAGTCCTGTAATGATTGGAAGACATTTTATCGCAGTCTGCGTTTTGACGATTGCTTTTTCTTCGCTGCCAATATTTGTAACATCACTATGCCCATTTCCGTAGCTTTCTCTTGTTTCTTAACATATTGAGTTTTAGGTTCTAGAGCTTTAATTTCGTCTTTATGTAAAATTCTGCGAAGTTCAACTGCTATTGCTTGCTCTTAATCTTTAATTTTATTTTCATCGCAAATATTAAGAGCGAAAATTTCTTCAACAGTTATTATGCTCCAAATTTCGATCTCTTGCAAAGATGCAACTTCACATTCAGGGGTGTGTTGCACTAAAGATAGATCGGTTTCAACTGCGCTTTTCTTTTTCATGCTTTCATCACCGCTTAGCAGCCTTTTCCATGATTTTGAGAGTTGTTGTAGCTGTTCCGTCAACCCATGCCCGTGAACTCCAAAAAGAAGCATCATAATATCAATTTTTCAATCATTTTAACTCTCTTTAATTTGTTCTATCGTTGTATACAGAAGCATCCTGCTGATCCATAGGTTGGAATATGGCGGTTACATTGGAGGGGGGAATATTGCTCTAATGACTTCATCTTGAAGTTCCATTGCTTCAGGGTGAGTTGGAGCATTATCTAACAATAAAAAGCTTTCTGAATAAATTATGTTCTTTGAAAAACTTTCCCGTTGAAAGAATGAATTACTTAGAAAACTGAAATGAATGAATTACTTTGAAAATCTCACTGCTCATCCACATGCTTTTCTGACAGTAGTATTTTACAGAAAGAGCGTTTTTTTTAAACTGATTTAAAGGCTGCAGGATTTTGGAACTTTCCGATCATTTCAAGGTCTATCTAAGATTTTCTGCAATAATACTTTATAGTAAAACTCTCAACCTTTCTCTACTCCGCTTATATCCGGAGACTGCGCTTCGGTTCTGGCTGCAAGACTCTTACCAGGTAACATTTTGTAACTAAAGCCTGACTCATCACAGTTAAAACTCTGATCATCCGTTAAGCTTTCAATGTCAATAAATTTCTGAAATGTTTTCTTGAATGCCTTCATTTCTTCAAAGTCCAATGATGGTTTTACACCACAAACACTTAACTGGTGGATACCGTAACGTTTTCTCCAACGGTCGAGGCAGCCGACACTTTCTGTGAAATCTGGGTCCACTTCATTGAAACCATTATGAACATTCAATGTCTTTTTGTCTTTTGTTGTAAAATACGTCCTGAAATAAAAACGCCTATATCTCTGAATTGTGTAAACGGAACATTAAAGCTTCAGTCACTTTTTCATAGTTTCTGTTCCTTTTAATTCACACTCCGTAACTCTTGATACACACCATTTCCTACTTCTTTTCGTTTCTTTTTCCAATTTCCCACTATTATCCGTCTAACTCCAAAGTCGTCTGTATACCTCTCGTATTTTTAAACATCATAACAATGTTTTTCAAATTAGACACAGCTCACAGAGACGCATACTCATGAACAATAACAGACCATAAACTAATCCGAATATAGTTACAAACTATTCTTTCTATTTTTACTGAAATTTAACACTTATGTAAAGATACACAAATTCAGCATTATTGTTTACTCAGCAGGTGAAGTAATTTGCAAGTGTTTACTATATTCTTGTAAAACGCAGTTGATATTCTGAAAAACCCTGTCGTTAAAACAAAGGAAATCGTGTCATTATAGTCGAAGACGCCATAAAAAGTCTCCTTATGAGCCCGAAAATTCTTTAGCATAATGTAAGTCATTTTTGTGCAGCAAAAAAGAAAAATAAATAGTTGAATAAAAAGATGCATTAAATAAATGGAAAGTATAAGCAGATTTCGCAAAATTACGTTTGTGCGAACAAGAGCAAAATGCTTATTTAATAACAAGAATGGGCTGTATTTTCACTGGCTCCGATTTAAAACAAAAATGCAGTAAATGGCTTTTGATAGCTGTAATTTCAGTTCTTGCAAATCGGCAAGACATTATCAGCCTCGAAATATATTTCTAAAATGAAATTTTTATATATTTTTTTAATTTTTCGTATTTGCTGTGAACCATTGAGAAAATAATTAGTTATTAACAAGAAATTATGAGAATAACACGCCGAATAGTAAAATGACGTGAGGCAAGTTGCTCTTTCGTCATTTTCACTCTTGCAGATGAAGAAGCAGATTTTTTAACAAAGCTTTCGAAACTAATACAGCAAATTCTAAACTTAACGCTAATTATTGCTTTTTGAACTTCTATCAAGAAAGCGCTAATCTAAATTCAGTTCATTCTGAAAGAAATATCGTATGATTAGGTAATACGCAAATGGGCATTCGCTTCTGTAGTACGCAATATAAATCATAAAGGTTAATCTAAACAGTTCGGAACGTTTCAGATGTGTTTTTTAAATACATTTAATACCCAAATTGTAACCGAATAAGCACAACAGACGGTACATGAAATTTTGGAGCTTGCAACGTGCATACTAGAGGAAGTCAAACATTAGAAACAGAAGCATTCACTTCAGAGCTCAGAACTTATCTGCATAAAGTTCTTCATAATTTTAGAGTAATATTATCGGATTATATTATTGACTAATAATTATATCAGTCCGTATGAAAAGGAATGAATATACTTCCGTCTTCTTAAAATCTTATGCTTAGCTCTCTCATGGTGTCTCTATGGTCGAAAGTTTTTGAACGATTTTTAAACTATTTACTAATCGGCTACTGAGCTGAAATTTTGCATACATACTGTTTGTGTGTGACAATATAATATGCTAAAGATAATTCTTTTCAATATTCTATTTAGAGGTTTTTTTTAAGTTCGCACTGAAAAGATCTTTTGCGCGTATTTTCGTTTAACGAACAAATTAAAATTCTAGGAATTTTACTCTTTGCACCAATAAATAGAGCAGCCAAAAATATTTTAACGAAATTGATTTAAAATGGTTAAAGTAATGTCTGGCAAATTTTCGAAAATATCTCAGTTTAACTTTTGTTTATTCGATTTCAATTGTTTTGAAATTAAGTCTTGAAATGTTTACAGATTAGAAGACAAACACTTTACATAAAAAGATATTTATAGAGCAATTTTCTACATTTTTATAAATAGGCATGGACTTTAAGCAATATTTCCTTTGGCATCACGTGCTTTGTTAGGAGATTCGAAATGCTATGGTTTTATACGTTACACTGTGTTTCTTGGTTACGTAAGGATTTCTTTAATATAGATTTTTATTTATTTGTTTATTGATCTTCTTTCCCTTACTAGAAAGAATTATTTAGAAAGAAACTAACTTATTGTAGAAGTCTTTTGAAATTTTATAAATATTATATATTCCTCACCTTTCTTTATATATAGATTTTGCCTTTATTATTTATTTCCTTTTATCTAAAAAAACTATACGCTTTAGACATAGAGGATATCAAAAGTAAATCTAAGCGTTCATTTTAATTAATTTTAGTGAACACTTAATTTAATGAGTCAAAAGTAAATTTGATCTTTAAGAAGTCTCTGAAGGTTAATTTTGTATTAACATAAAATTACCTGAAAACACGTTTGAAATGTGCTTTGATGTAGAGTCCTTGAAATTTGAAATAACCTGCTGATCCATGAGCTATATAACTCGTAATAAGAGGGAAGAATTTCACTATGATAAAAATCTAACTCTTTCACAAACACGTCTGTAACCCTTGGAGGGTGATCAGATGCATTTCTCTTTGGAGAAGGGATTTCAGGGACGGATTGCTTTCTCTTTAGTATTTCTGCGCACCTGGCAGAACTCCTTTACGAATCCACCCGATAAAAACCTAGTTACGCAAAACTTACAGGTGGTCTTCTAAATTAACGGGCAAAGTAATTTCAATCATACTGTTTTTAAATAACCTCGAATTCTCTGAGTGGTACAGAAGTTACGGCCTGACCTTATTCTTCATTTTGTTTTCTCACAAAATAGAATTTTAGACTGTCCTGGATTGACTCGTATTCAAATAATGCTACATTCCCTACTTATAAACTACTTAGAGATGTATTTTTTCTTTACCGTCTTTCCAAAATAAAGCGATAAAGCAATTTCTTCATAGTTGAATTCCTACAGATATCCGTCAGCTTTTGCATAGTCACTAAAACCTTGCACAAATTTCTCAAAAGAATTTTTTGTTTGCAATCGCAGCTCTTCCATGCCCAACTACTTTAAATATCTTATCTTCTTTTCTTAACATTCTCAAACCACCCTATTCTTGCTCCGAAAACACCAGTATCAGCAATAATATTCCAGGTACATATTTCTAGATCAACACGCGGTCGCCTTGCTGTCTCACAAATGACGCCTTCACAAACATTGTTACCGGTTAACACGCTACCAGTTAAGTCGCTCATTTATCTAAATCAGCAGCAATTTTTCTACGTTTTTCAATTGTTTTTCAGCTTCATTTTGATCTTTCAATTTTCTGCTATTCCTCTTTGAACATCAGCTTCTTTGACTGTGACCTTTTAAAAAAATAGCTCAAATAATTGATTTTGCCGTACTGAACTGAGTAGTCAAGCGCTATATTCGTATCTATATTTTCTTTAATGACCTCTATGATGTTTTAGTCATTATCATTTTTTAATTTGCTATCATTATTATTATTATTATTATTATTATTATTATCCTTCTTTGCCCGTTTGGTATTCTGTTTACTTCTTTATATTACAAAACACAAATTTGAGTAAAATTTGAGTGAGAGCAAGAGTAACTATACACAGACCTGATAGAAAGCTGCAAAATAACTGCCAATTTCTGGCCGTCATTCCCACCTTGTCAACCAATGATGTTTATGTGCAGAATATTTTTGTTTTGACGTCATTTAACATGCGGCTCACACGTCACATGATTTTAAACATTTCGGAATATCATTCGTTGCCGGCTTACTTGTTCGCGTGTCGAGACATCGCCCGTCACCCAAAACATTTTTCATCCGAAAAATGTGTTCGTGATCCAAGGTTCCTCTTTATTTGCGAATTAAATAATTTCAAAGTATGGCTCGCTGATGACAAAATTCAATCGTCATTTATTCTCACCGCATGTCTGGCGGAGTACATTGATACTTCCAAGATCTTCTTCCGGGATTCCACGAGCCGCTCAGACGGTATATTGGTTGTGAAGTTAATAAAAACTTGCAGCGAAACAGTACTATACTAGAGTGAAAGATAAACCTGCATTTGTGAAAGCGCTTAAAAAGATAAAACGATTTTACAGGTAAAATGGCTTAACACATATTAATTTATTACGCTAAAATATTTTGTATGTGAAAGATATTTGAATTCTGTGTATATTAAATGCGAGGTAGAACTAAATTGTTAACATGTTTCATTTTAATTCGTAAGTTAAGAAATAACTTTATATCATTTAATTGACTATCCTATAACTCTAATTTCCATTTTCCTTCCAGAATATAAATTTCTAGTTCGCGTGATATTCAAATGAGCTAGAAAGACGAGGATATTTAATGGAATGTTTAAGAGGGTAGAATCAGAGCGTATTCTGCCTGTTTGAAGGCCAAATTACTAATTTAATTCTCTTGCGAAACTGCGTCGTTGAGTTATTCTTGCCATTAGTCTTGTTACGCCGACCTTAGATCAGTGCCAGTCTGGCGTTGTTTCAGCTTTGAAACCGTTAGGCTAACTTATTTTCATTAGCTTTAATTAATCAATTAGCTTTGATTTAAGCCATAACTGTTGGTTTGTATAAGCACGAGTAAGAGACTTCTATTAAACTTTTATTTGAGTCAATGAAAGGGCTCTTCACATCTTTTCCCAGTCTCTGTGGTAATTACAAGACACAATAAAAATTCTCATACAGTATTTTGGAGTTTTGATCTAGTTTATGCTACCTAAGAAGACCAAACTCTACAAGTAATAAATTAATTTAATAAATTTTTAAACGCTTGACTGGACATATGAGACATGTTTTTAGAAGCGCATTTTGTAGAAACGAAAACCGTCTTTCCATAAGGTATTTCACTTTAAAATATGATCAAATTAATATGCATTTGTATTATGAATCGTAATTTATATTCGAAGAGTGTTTCATTAAAAATTTTTAGGATAGCTTTCGTAGAATTTATCTTGTTTTAGAAGTTATATTGTATTGTATTATATTATATTCTTTATTTCATTTTTGCATTAGAGATACTCATAATTTATTTCTGAAGCTTTATTTTCGATAGTCGCCAAAGACATTAAGAATAAGCAATTTTCTTGAAAAATTCCGATTAACGAACCTTGATTGTTTTGTTCTGCTTACTGTTTTAGGAAAGAAATATGATGTAATTTAAATTAGTTTGTGTAAGCTTTAGAGCAAGAAACACTCAGCTAGATTAATAATTCACGAAGTTTATTCTTTTTTATTCTCTATGTATAAAATTAATGCAAAAATGATCATCCAGATTACAATACGTTCCCTTAAGCGATAAGCGATTTTTAGTGTTTTCCCTAAAGTAATTAGATCATTATGTCCTTATAAACACGAAAACAAACTGCTTGATGCGTAAAACAATTTTCTATGCACGCACTAATATTATTCGTTAAAAATCTATGTTTTATCCCATCATATGATAAACAATTCTTAAATTAATTTTTAATATTTATGAAATATACGGTAAACAAATTAAATAATTATAAATGTGGCAGAATAGTTTAGATTATCAATTTATTTTGCTTTGGTTAAATATTTCATGTTTTTTTGCATTAGAACAGTAAACATAAATAATGAAGACTTTAATTTCTAGGATTAATTCAGAAGTCTAGGAATTTAATTTTAATTATAGGAAATTCTTAGATAATAAATTTGCTATGCATCTTAACCGGTGATAGGCACATATACATTTAATGGGAATTCAATAATTTTAGCTTTGTAAAACCGTGATTATACAAGGTTGCGCAACATCGAACGTTACCGTTGAAGTGATACCTCGAAGGTACTGTGTAATTCTCTCTAAGACCAGTGATGGCAGGTAACACTTTACGTGTTGCAGTGAGAGTGAATGGAGTATGCAATTAATATTCGTGGAAGGTGTAACGGTCGTATTTACTTACGCTTAGAAAAAATTAGAATGTGAATAGAATTAAAATTTCTGACGTAATGAAAATATTAATATTCGTAAATGTGTACAGTATTTATATTACAATTATAAGTTAATTACATTATAACTATGAAAATATTTAATTACATTATAAATTATACTTAAAATATTTTTACTTTAAATTATAATTATAAAATTACTTTGTTAGTTACAACTATGAAATTATTTCTGCAATTTGAAACATAATTACACTTTAAAAAAAATCCATTGCAATTATAAAATTAATTTTCTTTCAATGGAGATTGAAAAAAATTTGGTACTTAAGTGTGAACCGGTACATTGCTCCTTTTTACATCCTCAGAAATTTCTCATAACAAGTTGATTAATTTTTATTTGTCTGCCCGATGCCGCAATTTGTATTGTTGCGTTTTACGGGTTCGTGGATTATGAATGATTGACGACAACACTTAATGAAGAATCGAAGTACAATTTATTCTCCAGTATAACACAGGAGAGTTTCAAAGACACGTTAACAGTCTTCAAAAAACTACGATAATAAAGCTGAAACAATCAGTAACACAGCCTTCAGGCTACAAGGAGGAAGACAGCTTCACGACTAAGTACTAAATACAGCTCCCGATTCGGTACGTCGCTCTCAAGCTAATCTCTGAACTCTACTGCTCTGCTACTGAACTCAACATATTCACGATACTCTTAAGATACTCTGCGTACAGGCAGGGTATATACAGTTCTTGACCTGCCTTCGAGAACATTCTCGGGAAAAACGGTAAGAATTCGTTATAGAATATTCTCGCTCAATTTATGGCTTATCGCCAATTTTTTCACCATATGGAAGATTTATCGCCAAATCTGGCCGCAAGGCTTTTCCTCGACACTTTCTGGCATGCCAAACCAAGCTTTGGGTGGGGGAAGCTATGGCAGCTGGGCATTTTGTTCTTCTGAATTAATGATTCAGTGTCTTCTTAAAGTTTCATGCTCGTGCTAAAGAAATAACTATTCGTTAAATTTTGAAGCATCATCGTATGTAGTTTTCTGCATGCTTAGAGTCAAATTTCTTAGTTTCTTCTTGTAAATTATAATTTCAACATTCCATAACTTAACTGGACATAAGTTCTTTTATTCATTCGCCTGAGAATTTCCTTCCAAGCGATGCTGAATTGCGCAAATAAATAAACATTTCTTGTGATTTAGGTCAAGGGACGTTAAGTATCGTATGACTTGAATTGACGTATATCGTATTATCAGTATAAACAATTCTTAAAGCTCACGAAAACACTTACGATTTCCGTAGCAGACGGGAAACCCACGCAAGATTTATTATACAAGTAAGTGAAATGCATCGGTATAGTACGTTTGCATGTTGAATAGTATGACATAACATTCTTGCCCAAACATTTATGCTGATCTTTTTGGGAAATACTGCTAGGAAAAGGCGCAATTGTTATAAAAATATCTGAAAGCTTTCAGATTTTACATTACGCCCAAAGAGGCGTTTTTTAACGTTTTGTGTGTTATCTTTATTTATTAAACGTCATGTTTTTCGCACTCTAACCATAGGATTCAATTTAACAGCAATATCACAAGATATTTAAAAAAGCATATCTTTAGAATTTCCGTTGCAGAGTCTCGCGTGCTAGAGAACAAAAACGTTTCTTTTTTTTTGTACAGTGTTGCCATTACTCGCTTCGAAATCGTTGAGTTTCTTAATCAAAAACTCATAAATGCTTTGAATAATAAAACAAATTCCAAAGTCCACATTTGGGCTTCCAGATACGCATATTCGGGTGGAGGATGGATGGCTCTAGGTACCGTTGTTTTATCACAGTGCGAGAAACATCTATACATTTATGCAGATTCTTCATTATTTAATTTCTTTAAATACAATGCAGGGCTTCAACTTTTTGTGGCAACAATTTAAAAGGTGATTCGCCGTTTATAGTGAATCTACGCAAAATGCGAAAACGAAATTAATAGCCCATCTGGGCTAACTTCCTTTGAGCTAAAACATACTTTAGATAAAGCTTAAAAAGATACAGAATAATATTATATGGTATACGAAAGGATGCAGAATATAGTATATAAAAAGATAGAGATTAAACAATAATATACAATAATTGTTTTTAATTTTATTAAAAATAAATAATTCATGATATCGAAATTTAGTTCTAAAAATAATTTTGTAGGCTTTACATTGTTATTTTTAAGTAACATTAAAACTGTTAAGGTTACGAAAGAAAGTTAGGATCTTTACATTGTGGAACGTTTTAAAATATTTCCTGGGTAAAAGAAAAAAAAAAGTCTTGAATACCTTCAGGCTTCTCTTTTATCCGCGTTTTCAGCTCTCAAAGATTTTGGTTGGTCTCATTATCTAGGATATTCGGGCTTCTATACCAATTACCATCGGTAATAAGACGCGCGATAAGCATTTTGAGAAGTTATAAATCAATCGAAGAAGGTGTCATAGTATATCAATTTACTTAGATTTAAGTAAAATATACATATTGTTTTTTAATTAGATGAATAAATAAGAGTCATCAGGTGTATTAAATAATGTTTATTTTATCCAAAAAGGTGCAAAGAAAAAGTCTTCATAAAATAATTGCCTAAAGATCGCAAGAGGCATTTGTCGATGTTAAGTAAATAGTTTAAACAAATAACAAAAACTCAACTTTTATTTGCATTTAATCAAATGGTATTATTCGAAATGAAATTTTCATCAAAACACAGCGCTTCCGAATTTATTTTATAAAAGCTCAAAAATTCTTTTCGAACATATTTCTCAATGAATTTACGGTCGAAGAAGTTTTTAGAACAAAACATTCAAATTCTTTGTCAAAGCAAATATGCCGTACTCAAGGCAGAGCCTGAAAAAAGTCAAATAGACAATAAGTTGCAGCCAAAAGCTAAACTTTTCCCAACAATTTTAATTTTCATAGAATCCAATTTGTTTGGATGCAACAGCCCGAGTCATAAAACTTTTATTTTATTTTTATTTCTGCTTACTTCCATTCTTTAAGAAGTCTTTTCAAATCTTCATTCATTTCTTGAAATGCATTCCCTAAATGAAAAATAAAGAAGAAAATAGCAATTTATATATATATATATATATATATATGTACGAGCATTCTTTTTTCAATTTAATTCCAGGAATGTTTAATTCAATAATGTGGAAACATTCATATTTTTGTACTTTCATCTCAGGATGATTCAAAAGAAGCAGTCGTTTTGAAAGACATGAAAATATCATCTTGTCGTTCAAAATGAAATGTTGTTAAATATTTTTCTGAAAAATTACTTTCGAATCCTATTTTCAAAGCTTTCAAATATCGGAATATTGCTTTTTCTACAGAATAATATATTAATCTTTACTTACTGAAATACATGTGGCAAAACATATAAAAGCGAGCTTTGCAAAAATAGTTCTACGAAACAGGAGTTTTTTTGTGTTGGAAAATTTGGCGGATTCGGTGTATGGAATAATAATTCGCTATCAAATTAAAACCTAATGCTTTCGAAACAATAACGGGAAAACAGATACAACAACCGAATTCAGTTTTTAAAATGTCACTTGCACATTCATATATTATATTTTATAGAAATTTTCATATATTCACACTTCAGATATTTACATAAGAACATAGTCAATGTGGTAACAATATTTCAACTTCAAGATACATCACAGTGACGACTCTAAATTAAAGAAATATTATAAATTACTTCTTAAAGAACAGGAAAACGATTTCAGCAGAAACATAAATATATATGTCACGTACAGTAGTGACTCGCAAACTGTGCTTCGAGGAGCCCTAATGGCTTCGCCTGCCCTTCGAAAATTGTACTCGGTGGCTCCAGGAAAATAAAAATTGACGAAATTAAAAAGTAAGAAAGAAAAATTAGAACCGAAATCTAGAAATTATGTTATGAATAGCAGCTTGCCAAGTTCAATTTCGCATCTTCTGTAGTAATCGCGTAAAACGCGTCTTTTGCTGGAGGACGCTCGATATAATTTCGTTGTTTGCAATATGGGACATTTGAAAAGAAATGTTCTGTATCTTATAATATGTTTCTCTTCCTTACTCCTTAAAGAGTAGGAATGGTCAGCTGTGCGGCTGTAGCTGTTAGCTAGAATTCACTGTTAAAACGTTCTTAGGACGTTGTTTAATCTAACTTATAAATCTTTCGTTTTGACTAATTTATCTATTTCTCATGGAGAAGTCAATTGCGGGAAGTATGTTTTGATATATATTTAACAGTTTGTACACAATAATAAAAGGTATTAATAATAGTTGTTAAAATTTCTCGTTTAAGAACATTCTTCATGAATAGTCAAAACATAACAAAAAAAACTTTTAATTCAATTTCCATGTCATATTGGGCCCTTTTGACAGCATGATGACAATAAACATTTAGCACAGAAACACAACGATTTAATATTTTCATTATGCAGCTGAAAGTTTTTAATATTACGGCTTGCAGTTTTGTAAAATCACTTATCATAGAAATGGACGAAAAGTATTATTTAATCCGAGATTGAGAATTAGATGGCTCAAAAAATAGTAGTTCTTACAAACAGTTATTCCACGGATCTGAAGCCAGTAATTCTGTTGCATTTATAGCATTTATTGTACTTTTTCATTTAGTTCGTAATCTTGATAACAGTAATTCTAAAATAATTCTAAAATAATTATTTAGTGCAAGGAACTGTAAGCTTTTAATAATAAGTTCTGTGAAATTTCTTAAAAAGTAAGTAAAAGAATCAAACATCTACATAACTAGGTTTTACACTACGAAAGATCAGATTCAGTCAGTCCTATATTAATTTTTTCAGTGATTGATGATAAGGTATGCAACTGTATAACTGATACTTTCTCTGTTCAGTAGTGTTAGATTTGCAGGGAAAATATAATTCTAGTGACAAAATGATAAACAGAAATAACGATCAAAACCTAACAGTTTGGAATATCAGTGTAACGTGGATGGATAAAATTTTCCGAATGTCTGCTAATCCCTTGTCAACAATTTTCCAATAAAAAAGATTGTTATTTTAAAACTAATTGTTAATTTAAGCCCAAGGATATGATAAAAACACAGTTGAGTTAAACAAGCAAACAAGCAAAAGTAAAAATCAAATCTATTTAAAGAAATATCTCAATGAATATTGATTTTGGCAATACAAACGGCAGAAGCATAAAAATGTTTAGTACTTAAAACCAGCATAAATGTAATATTTTCATCCAATTGTCACAGTATTAAGGTCGACAAATTCATAGAAGACGCTCTTAGTAAGACTAAATAGTTTGTACCATACCTACTGGCTACATCTAAGTTTGTCAAGCAGTATCCATGTTCGAAGAATCAAAGATATAACTGATGGTGGAAAAGAGACTCTTATCAGTCGCATCAGATGTACCAAATTCGCAATGGAAATGGATGAATCGACTATCGCCGTCGGGTTAGTACTTTTAATGATTCCTTTTATATTCTTACAAAGTTATCAAAAGGAATTTCTTTCCAGACTGCTAGCAACCAGTAAGCATAACAGCAGTTGAAATATTTAATCTTTTGGGTTTCCTCAAATGAAACAATACATGAAAATTGGATAGAAACATGCGCTGAGAATACACATGTAACAGTGAGTCATAATGCTGGACCCAGTGCTAAAACGTAAGACAAAGTAGACATTGCGTGTTGCACAGACATGCACTAGCCTCGAGAAATATTCGTACTGACTGTGATATAATTCGCAACAGATGGGATAGATGTTACAGGAGTGCTAAATGACGCTATAAAAATACCGAACTGTATAAATCGTAAGCTCTTAGAAGCAGGTTCTTCAAACTAATATGAAAATATTGGGACGCCACGATGATTGCCTCTCACTACACGCTGAAGTAAGGTGGTTACCTCGAGGAAAAGCGTTTGAGACACATTTAATTGACCTGTGTGCAGAGATAGCAGCATTTTTGTATTCACCATAACTCTGCTGGTGATGTTTGTAAACAACAGAGCCTGGGTATGCAAGTTTGCGCTTTTGGTCAAGAAGAATGAACAAAATGATTCTATTATTTCAAAGAAGAATATGTCACAGTTTTTTGATGGAAACGCCTAAGTGGCTTTTATTAAAAGGAAACTTATGAATTGTTCGGAGTACAAGGAATTGCTTCTCTCTTGCAAGAAGCCATTTGAATGAAATAATATAAAAATTTAAGTACAGAAAAATATTCATAAGCATGTTGAAGCTTTGAAGGCGTGTTTGAATATTATCTTCCAACACACAGGACAGGGTTTCTGATGACTTTTAAGTTAGTTTTAAATGCATGCAGCTTTCATTCGTTTTTAAAAAAAGACGTATAGCTTATCTTCAGCAGAATTCAAGGTCTTTACTGATCTCACAGAGAACTAAAAGTTGTATTTCATAACCGAAGTTGACCGAAATTTGGGCTGCATTTACAAAGTAAATCAAAATTTTGTCTGAGAAAGCAAAATTAGTTTTGCTGCTTTTCTTAACTATATATTGTTATTTTCCGCGAATACACGTACGAAACCTACATGTTTTTTATATTTTGTGTTTTAATTTAGGCCTGCTGCTGCACTAAAATATTTTCTAGTTAATAAATTTAGATTGAAATTGTTTTCTCGAAAAAATAATTAGCAGTAAATGTACATGTCATAGAGTTCTATTGTTTTTACTAATAGTTATTTTATGTTATGGGCCTTTCCTAAAATCTCTTATTCGTCTCGCATTTCCTTGCAAGTATGTAAATGAGTTAAGATGTACGAGAGTGTTTAAACTGTTAGAGCGAAAAGGTTAGGCGGAGCATGATTTTGTTATTGTGAGCCCACGTTTCTAATTTCTACCAGCTGTTAATCTTAAGATTGGCTACATATTCTTGCCACCAATCTATTATCTGTGTAAGTTTCTGGGCCAACCCGATAGCTTAAACTGAATTGTGTAGTCTCCTACTACTCTTTACTTATAAATTTAGTGTTGCATTATCTTTTAAATTCTCACAGCGAATGGTCGCTGTTTTGTAAGCACGAAAGTGCGTGACGTCTTTTAAGTATTTTTTGTTCAATAAAAGGGTCTTTTACACCCTTCTCTGGTTGTGTTCATTTTCAAGCCTGTGCGAGAATTCGCAAAGACAGCACTTAGGTAGAATCTAGTCACATTTTTTTATAGCTAAGAAAAGTATATTTTGCGATGTCTTTTAATTGAACTGTAAATAATAAAACTGAAGGCGTTGTGTTTTTGTTGTTACTGTCACCAATACTCTGTTGTAATGTAAATGGTTTTGATTTATTGAACTTTGAAATAACTTTGTATGGGAAAACATGGATAACTGAGGATAAATAAACCGAAGGCTAACTGAGAATGTTAACTGAGAATGCTAACTGAATGCTAACTGAGAATAAATAAACTGAGATATTGCTGTAAAAGCATTGCATTCCATGGATAATGTACCTGTTGCTTAGATAACTCTTTATTTTACATGCCTTGACGATCTGTGTCCTCTTCCGCTCTCTTACTCTACTCTTTAACATTATTAACTTGTAAGAAATGCAGTAGGCTCTACCCTAGAACTTAATTCTAAAAAAGGTCCCGCAAGTAAAAAGGTTTGGAAAACGCTACCGTGGGACAATATTTGTATGTTTATTTTTGTTCAGAATGTCGTTTAATTAGTATTTGTACTATGTAAAGTAATGAAATAAGTACAACGTTTTGTAAAATGAAGTAGATATATTAAACATTTATGATAATTTAATTAATTCCAAATTGTACAAATAACCACTTTTTACAATATTTTACTAATGTTAATAGATTTTAGGTTAAAAGTTTGTTTTAGGCAACTTAGTCTTCTTTTTTTTTCTGTGTGTGTGCATGCTTATAAGAATTATTTGATAAGCTGATTTTCTATTTGATTTTGATTTCATTTGTTTAACATTAGTTTTGGCAGGCTAGATATATAGAGATGGCGTATTTAATTTCCAGAGGTACAAATAACGTTTTAATAGTTAATTACAATACCTCTGCTAATTTCAGCCGAACAGAGACATATCTAGCATGCCATATAAAGTATCGGTACCAAATTCTAGTGCCTCTTGATAAAGTTTGAGTCTGACACTGCTAAAACAATTTTATCAATATTGTATTTTACCACACTTTATTTTAATTTCATTTATAAATTAAATCTTATCATCCTCAGCCAACGGCTATTAACTTTTCACTTAACATGCAGTCTTCATTAATAATCTTGAATGGTTTTTGCCTATCTTTACACGGTTAAAATTTACTAAATTGTCAGTTAAGTTATAATTTAATTTAATTCATTAATTATTTTAAATTAATTTCAGCAGTAATTGCACAAGATCTTAGACTTGAAGTCATTCTTGCAACATTTTTTTAATTATATAGATAGACAGATAGGTGCATTACCACTTCGGTTTTATAATCCAGGTAATTCAAGTTTTTTCTTGTAAAAATTTCATTTATACTACACCATATTTAATGTTGCAGTAAACGTTTTTTTCAATTATTTTTATTATTATTAGTTTAAATTCATATTAATCTAATTTAGTTCTTACCACATACAAGGCATGAGAGCAGACTTTACTACTAGGCACGTCGAATTAGTTTGGTTTGGGTTGGTTTATGTAATAACGGCAAAGCCTCAAGGGCTATCTGCCTAAGGGAATGGATGCCTTCGCGGAGGATTTTCTAAGGAAAACTGGCTCGTATACACGTTATACATGGAAAAAGCACGAAAACGCCCATGCAGCCATCTCGTACATGAAATTAGAACCTCGAACCGAACTATTAGTGTTCAGCGACTATACTGCCATATCGAATTAGTACTTTTTCATTTCAAAACTTTTCAAATGTTATAGATTTTAAAAACTAACTCATTTTTTTATTCTTATTTTATATTTTTTGTATCAAATTTTCTTTTGTTATTACTTTTTCATATGTTCATTCGCTTTTGCTTACATGTTTTCTTTTTTTCTGGCTTAGTCTGTTTGAACAAAAAATAGTATTTAATAGATTTTTAAGCATTTTTTTTTGCTTGCTTATGATCTTGAATCCATAAATTCGAAGTCCTTCCCTCCAAAATTATTTGGTTTTCAGTTTTCATATGTTAGTAAATATGTTAGTAATTTTTCATGTGTTGGGCAGCTTACATTTGCATGTTTTGCTTTTTGGATTAAGTGTATTCAGAATAGTAATAAGAAAACACTTAAGCGATTTAAGCTTGTTTATGATTTTGATTCTTTAATTTTGCAATTTTTTACGCTACTTACAATAGCCTGTAGAGGTTAGTTTGATACTAACACAGATTACTTGATTAATTTTCTAAGATTATATTAAACTTGTGACTTTGTTGGTTCAGAAACATGCATTTACTTCTTTTGTTGCACCAACTCCCCGTTGATGATGCGAAGATAGACATAAATTTCCCTTTTCTCTTTCTTTCTCTCCCCCCTTTTGGTTTTGGCATTTTTTGCACCTTTCATGAAGTTTCCCACTGTCCTTCTCGTTCTTGCTTTCGCATATGGCTTGTTCCGAATTGAAGAAGGAATAGATTTTAAACATATTATTTTAATTTATTTTATTTTGCCTTAATTATATATGTATATATAATATATGTATAACTATGTATATAATATATAAATATTCATTTCAGAGTATGTATCACAAAATATCTTTTATTTCTTTTAGAAATGTAACGGGCTTTCAGCTGTTCTTTTCATGTGATGGTAACGTCTTTGCAATCCTTTAATTACATAATTAATCAATATAGGGAAGCATAGAAAATTTATTTAAAATTGAGAAATCACTCAAAAATTTATTATTTAAACTTATGGGTTATAATAGCACTCAGAGTTTTACAAGCAAATTTTAGGAAATGCCTGTCATATCACAATTATTTTCAATTAATATAATGTGTACTACAGACGCTTGTATGAATGGAAATAATAGAACCCAAGGGAAGATCTTACATTTCCCAGACAAATGTCTAGGAAATAAAGTGTTTTTAAAAGTGCTAAAGTATATAATCCTTTATAAGTTCTGTGAAGTAAGGAATATTCCTTCCCATGTGCAAATATTTAACATCAAAAATGTTAAATGACGGGGGTTATCGCGTGATACTGAATGAATGGCAGTAACGTATTTATTAAATAAGGTAAGAATATATTGAAGTTTACTCAAAATTATGGGTATTCTAGAGGGTAATCATATCAGACAACTAAAGCTCATCTTGAAAGAACTCATTATTTCTAGTGGCACTTTTGTATTAATAGCTTGCAATGTCTACTTTATTATATGGAAGTTGTTTACCCCTGTAATTTTTAACTAGGAAACAAGCTATCAGGGCTTTCTTCTCGGATAACTTCTATAGTCCTAGCAAGAATAGCAAATGCCTCCCCTTTGTTCTGTTGCGGTTTAACAACTCTCACAAAAAATTTATTCTTTATTCGACGACATTTAATACGACATTGGAGCATAGAATTAATGTTATTATCATTATTCATTCAGTGCGAAAAATTTCATTGTAATTTGCTTTACTTTACTAACTGTTTAGATATTTGTATTGATTCACTTTGTCTTGCCCTCAAGCAGACATTGACTTTTTCACTTCATTTAATAATGTGCCTATTTCAGAATTGTTCTTCAAAAATATTCGTATTTAAAGCATGCAGGAAACCTTTTTGAAGCTCTTTATTGAAATATCTTAATAATTCATAAAATATTTTGCGTTAGAGATTTGCTTCCAGAAAAATAACACATAGTTGATTAGAAAAAAAAAATATTCTTCATTTCTAAAAAAACAATAGATTCTTATATACCAGGTCAGTTTAATGTAGACGTGTTCTATGATCGATTTTATCAATCTCAATCTACAGACATTTAATGCAAAGCTCATGGACTGGTGCTTCAGGAGGATATCTGTTATCTATTTTATCAGAGTATTTCTCATATAATTTATTAGAGGTTTCAATAAATTCATTATTTATTGATAGCTTAATTAAGCTGTTACTTTATTTTCCAAATTGTAATTGATTTACAATGTTAATATAAAAAATAATAACAAAAAGTATCTGAAAGTTATCAGATTTTATATTACTCCCAAAAAGGTGTTTTTCATTTACCCATGCATGCACATTTCAGGAACATTTGGGCTAACGCCCTTTTGGGCTAAAAATATTTAAAAACAACATATATCTAGTATTTTCGATAGACAGTCCCGCACGCTGGAGACAAGATTATTTTATTCCGTACAATGTGTTGTCAATGCCCGTTTTGAATTCGTTGAGTTTCTTAATTAAAAATTATTTAAAATTTTTAAAAAAATGTGTAACAGGTAATAAAACAAATTCGAAATTCAAGATTCGGACTTCCAGGCGCTTATATTCGCGTGCATGATTACATTATTCAAAATTTGATGGCTCTAGGTATCGTTGTTTTTTACAAGCGAAAAACATACTCAACATATTCCACTCATTTACACATATTCTTCGTAATTTGATTTCTTTAAATATACACTCACGTTTGTGAAAATTGCAACACCATGAAGAACTTACGCGAGTGAGCTGGAATTTTCAGGAAATGCAAAGTAGCGCATGATATGCAAATGCTTAGAATTGCAAATCCGTAGCGCATGCGTATGCTGAGCAGCGCCCTCTGAACGGCTGATGGATCCGAATAAATAGACGGCTGTAGCGAGGCGTGTATGGTTATCGGTGGTTATCGGCTAGTGGTAAACGTTAACTCAATCTGTACTTATGCCTCGTCGACGAAAGAGAGCGAGATTTGAACAACTTACAGAGTTTGAACGAGGGAGAATCATCGGCCTTCGTGAAGCTGGATTGTCGTATCGTGCAGTAGCCTCTCGTGTGCAGCGTAACAGCAGCACAGTGATGCGCGTTTGGAAGCAGTGGACGGACGAGTGTCGGACAACTCGGAAATCCGGGAGTGGACCCCGAAATGTGACGTCAGCTCGCGATGATAGACACCTGGTCCGCATGGCGCGGACGGACCGTACAGCTTCCTCTAGACAATTGGCAGCACTGTGGTCAATAGCTACAGGTGTTTCATTGTGTGCTTCATCAATTCGTAGACGTCTGCTGCAGTGTGGACTGCGCGCACGGACTCCTTTATACAGGATCCCCCTAACGCACGACCATCGCCGCCTGCGGCTACAATGGGCCAATCAGCATAGAGACTGGCGTGCTGATTGGCAGCATGTCGTGTTTTCTGACGAATCCCGCTTTAATTTGTGGTACCATGATGGCCGCATTCGTGTCAGACGCTATGCCGGTGAACGCCACCTTCCGGAGTGCATTATCGAACGCCACAGTGGACGAACACCCGGAGTTATGGTCTGGGGCGCCATAGCATATCATAGACGATCTCAATTGCTACGAATTGTGGGCAATCTGAACAGCAACCGGTATATCCGTGAAGTTCTACAGCCCGAAGCTGTTCCCTTCCTTCAAAGCTTGCCAGGCGCTGTATTTCAACAGGACAATGCCCGCCCTCATACTGCTCGGATTGTTAAATCCTTCTTTGCAGCGCAGCAGGTACAGCTTCTTCCTTGGCCTGCGTGTTCCCCGGATATGTCGCCAATTGAACATGTGTGGGATGTCATTGGTCGGCGTCTTGCTCGTGATCCTCGTCCTGTTGCGTCTGCAGACGAACTTTGGGTACGCGTACAAACGATATGGAATGCTCTTCCTCAGTCAGACATTCAAACTTTGTTTGACTCCATGCCACGTCGTGTAGCAGCACTTATTGTGGCGCGTGGTGGCCACACAAAATACTGATTCTGATCTCTTGTTCTTGTTTGTTTGCTTTGAACATTTAATCATTTATTTGTACCACTACCACTCAACTGTGTATTAAATTGCATTCAATTATGACGATTCCTTCTTGGTGTTGCAATTTTCACAAACGTGAGTGTAATACAGGGCGGCAACAATTGGAAAAATGACACAGCCGGTTATAGTAATTCGACGCAAAATGCCCTTTCGAGACTAATAGCCCTTCTGGGCTAACGCGTTTTTGGGTTGAAAAATTATAACCTTTATTTTTAAATATGATGAACAAGCCAGATTGATAGAAGGTGATAATTCGAAATTATTTACGTATATTGTTGCATTGAGATAAAACCGAAACAACTTGCTTAGAAAGCCGGTTTTTGAAGAAATGATTTCATTTCGCTAAAACGGAGACCATTTATTAAACGGTACTAGTCTAACTTTTAGTAAAATATACATTTAGAGATAAATAGCATAAATAAAACACTACAGTCACTACCACAAACTTCGGAATATAAACTAACACCTGGAAGAGTTTACTGTTAAACTGTAAAAATTTTAAATATAT